>CALYLW010000021.1:1490000-1777754 GCA_944989445.1 Ampullaceana balthica
TTGTTTTTCCTTTCATTTTATTTTACATTAATATTTTAAATTATTTTATGATATAATATGTTTTAAGAATTTAAATGTATGTAAGAACCTATTTTATGTTATTGTACTGATGAAGGCATTAGCCGAAACGTCTATTGTCGTTTTAGTTTAAAATAAAGCTCAAATTTATTTTTTGAATTGCACAATTTGTTTGTGTATTTTGTATTTTATTTAAAAGCTTTATCGCAGTCCCATTCTGTATGATTTATCAAGTCAGGGCAGTTTCATTTTTATTTTAATTAAATATCAAGATTATCTGTCTAAACACATCTCTTAGAAACTTTATAAAATTGTATGTTAATTGAGTCTGTTTCCTGGCCATAATCTGAAAACTTTGTTACACAAAAACTATTTTGAAAAATATTTGAAACTCTCACTTTTTAGCAAAAAACACTATTTTATGAAACAATTGTTTTGAAGTAAGTTTACTATAGGTATTACTGAAGGTTAATTTTAAATAAAATAATTATGAGTTTTAATGATTTTATGTCAAATTAATGAAAAACTATTATATTATTTTTTTAATACATTGCGACCCAGTTAAGTCGCGGTCTTTCGGGTCCATATTTTTGTAATCGCTACTTAAGTGAATCGCAATTCATCGTCACTTAGTACAGATTTCAGTGTAACTTGTTGAACGATAATAACCAACAAAAAAAACACTTTTTAAAAACTATTCTTATATTAAAAATGCACGAATTTTCTACTTTTTAGTCTACACATTTTACAGTAAGTGCAAAGCCAGCTTACCTTATGACTATAAATCCCTTATATATGAGACATAACTAAAAGTAGTGATTATGTTTAAACGCGACATTTACAGACTGAAACACAATTATCTCCCCTGGTTTTAAAACCGGGTGCAGTGACGGTAAGGGGTGTGAACATACACGGTCGTCGTCAACGCGTGAACTGAGCACGTGAAAGAATCATAAACAAATGTTCGAATAGTTCACTTACACTTACAAAGCGAATTAATATAAGACTAGTAAAAAATGAATGCAAATAAAAACATGTTTTCTTACATATAACATTTATTTTAAATTAAATTACGTTATACTCACGTATTCAATATATCAATATGTATCCTTGCACAATTTTTTTATTGCAATATATTAAAAAAAACGTTAATTACAAAAATTATAGAAATATAATAAGTAAAATGTAAAAAAAAATCTGTTTTTAAAAAGGACACGCTTTAATTTTCAAACATGTACAGACTGAAACACGCTGAACTCCCCTGCCCTTTATGTAAACACGGGAATTTGGTAAACGAGGGCTGGAGTGAAACCAGTGAGCCGTGGAGGTCAACTCTAGCAGACGACTATACATTCTAAATAGTGATCAATAGAGATAAACTAAAAATTGATTAATTTAATTACGGTACATTCGATCGATCTGAAATTTTGACACAACGCATTGTTATCCGAGATCTATTTGTGGTAGAATTTTGAGTACTCTAAGACCATCAGAAGTGGTTTAATATTACGTTTCAAGATTTGAAGGAAGGATGGATACAACATACAAACAGTGTGATTAAAATAAAAGGATGTAATAATAATAATAATAATAATAATGTAACAAAAAATATTTTAAAAAGGACACGCTTTTATTTACATATAGAAAGTGCACTAAAAATAAGAAAATAAAAAATTTCTATGAAAGCAGGTGAAATCGGTGAACCAATCTACTGCATATAAAATCGTGGGGCGCCCATCACAAATCATTTCTCATTGCAACTATTCACTTACAGATAGATAAATATTTCTAATAAATGTGATAGTAGCATTTATATGATCAATGTTGTGAAACTTTTACTGTTTATTAAAATTCTTACAAATGTGTTTTTATGTTTCGCAGTCTTGTACACGATAGAGAGTTGTGATGAACGCCCTACGCTTTTATATGCAGTAGATAGGTTCACCGATTTCACCTGTTTTCATAGAAAAATTTTATTTTCTTCTTTTTAGTGCACTTTCTATATGTAAATAAAAGCGTGTCCTTTTTTTAAAAAAAAAGATTTTTTTACATTATTTTATTTTCTACTTTTTAGTATCAACATTTTTTAAAATTGATTTTCGACCTTATCAATTCACTTTAATTAGAAAAACTTCCTTGTCAATAACTTAAATTTGATAGTGGTAAAAAGAAAGATTATTCATTACAAATTTAGGTGTAATACAAAACAAAAAAACATTATCCCTAACTGAAAATTGAACCTCGTACCCCCATGTCGGCAATCGATCACGCTTATATTTCGGCCAGCAAGACTTGATGTTGTAGTACTTTTTAAAGCTATAATAATTGTATCCCTCTAGGGCGAATTGAGGCATGGTTCATTGACGCGAGTGATAATATTTTATATAGACAAAAACTAAAAACTAAAAGTGCATTAATTTAATTACGGTACATTCGATCGATTTGAAATTTTGATACAATGCATTGTCATCCTTGATCTATATGTGGTAAAATTTTGAGATCTCTGGAACCATCAGAAGTGGTTTAATTTTACGTTACAAGAGTTGAAGGAAGGATGGATGGATGGAAGGATGGATGGATGGATGGATACAACATACAAACAGTGTGACTTAAATAAAAGCGTGTAAAAAGCGTGTAAAATCGCTGATTTATGTTTATAACTGATGCTTTGTAGTAAGCCGAATGTTATTTACAAGAATCCGTATAACTTTTATTTATCCTTATCTAAAGAGTGTTTTTTTTATATTTATGTTATTAATGTTATTAACCAGCTACTCAGCAATGATTGATTTTTTACTATCATTGTTTTTCTTCCTTATTTCTTGCATAGCAGATCGAATTTGATGGGCTCTAACTTTACAGCCTTGTGCTCTAATTTTTCAGCAATAATTCAGATGCCACCAGTGCCTTTCTGACTCAGCCTGCCCAGGTTCACCTTCTTCATCATCATCATCTTCAATTGCACACCTAAGAAGATCTTACTCTATTTCTTCCTCTGTCCTGTCCCCTGCAAAATTGTCATCATCAAAGATTTGTAACCAATTTTCAATAAATTTCATAAACAGTTATTCCATCTGGCACAGTTTCTTCAAGCACCTCAAAGTTTTCAATCAGTTCGAGTTGTTCTGGATCACTTGAGATCTCATGCTCCAATGGGTTGCCCAATTCTTTATCTCAACATGCCTGTATTGATTGTGGCTTCATAGAATCACATGCAACGGATGATAAAATAAAATGCATCTTTTAAAGTTAGGTTCTACATTAAAGTTGTTAAATCAGTTTCAGTGCTTACCGAAGCTTTAACTAGCTCATATCTGTAGTTGCGCTTAAATGCGCTTATTATGCCCAAGTTCAAGGCTGAATGTTTGAGTTGGTGTTTTTCGGCAAATATAAAATCAAAAACAAAAATTAAGCCATCAGAACTTCTCAGAGAGCCCGCATGGGGGGGGGCGCTGGGCAGGAAAAATTATCAGCAGCAAAAAGCACGGCTTCTCTTCTATTTCCTTATATATTTGATGGCGTCGATCTGCTGGTGTAAAACTGTCTTCGAACAATTATTAAAAAGTACTGGATGTTATTCATGCATTCCTACTGTTGGCATATTTTAATGGCATGGATTCCATGTTTTCAAATGGTGGAAACATCTGCGTGATCTAAATTTACCATTGGACAATGGCTTCAGTTTTGATGTGCCGGTACAGTTACATGACGAAGAAAAATATCATACGATTTTTAAATCCCTTATATTAACTTCACCGTCTGATAGTGGTCAAACACGCGGGAAAAAATGACGCATTGCCCGTGATCCTATCGAGCTGAAATTTTGTTGATAGACTTTTTTCACCTAACAATGCATTGTATCAAAATTTCAGATCGATCGAAAGGACCGTAATTAAATTAATAAATTTTAAGTTTATCTCTTTGCATCTCTATGTAGCATGTGTAGCGTCTGCTATAGTTGACCACCACATGGTGACTGGAGGTTCACTCCAGCCCTTGATGTCAGAGGGGTCTGTCGCGCGGTGCGTATTATATTGAATATAATCCATAATTTTAGTTATAGCTCATATGAATAAAAGATTTATAGTAAAAAAAAACTTTGTTTTTTCGTGTTTTGTTTTATCCTGTTTAAATAAAGTTTTTGCATACAGATCTCTTGTTTGTGCTAATATTTTTTGAGACGTTATCCTGAAGTGCAAAGCTGTTTCATCAGCATTGAACAACTGTTCAGCACTCAATCTTTCTCTCTCTACCATTTCCTGAAGTTTTTGGGAAATAAATTCTTCTGCAACGTTAACACCTGCTGGCCTGGCTTCCCCGGACATTGTAACCTGGCTTACACCGTGCCTTCTTTTTTCCTTCTGTCTAACCATCCTCTTGAACATTTGAATGTGTCTGAACCAAACAAAGCTTCATTAAATTTTCTCGCTTGCATCGTTAATACAGGCCAGACAATGGAACCACCATCATTCCTTTTTTGTTACTAAAACATCGAACATACAATTGTCTAAATCAGTGTTCTGTGCTGTTCTAGATCTTTTCCTTGACATTCACCTATCACTCTCCATATTTATTAAAAAATCTCCCGAATTATAACTTAATTCTTTAACCATCCTCGTAGGGTAGGCTCTTCCAAATTAAGTTTCCTGCATATATCGGCTTGTTTTGAAGCTTTCCGAGTTCTCTCAATTATATTAAAACTTTCCTCCATAGTATAAGCCTTTAGCTTACATTTTGGTTTTTTCAGTTCTTTCGAAAATCACATTTTAGACAAAAACTATTTTTCAACGAATAACAACAACTACCACGGCAAGCAGAAACATTAAATCGCGGGAAAATCATACATATGTATTGTTTATTGCTTGTTACGTCACAAACGTTGGGATCCATGAAATCACCGTGACTTAACCCATTTCGTGAAATCACGAAGCGCGACTCAACGGGGTTGCACTGTATTGTTAATGAATTTTTTTCCAACCGAATGACCATATGTTCTATTTTTAGATTTCCACTCGTACTGACATGGCCTATTGTGCATGAACTTAAAGAACACCCTGTACAATAACCGATTAAGTGTCGCATAGAAGCACATCGAATTAGTTAGTCAACCCGTAATATTTGTTGGTTCATACAATATTAATTTACGTGGTTTAAAGTCCATTATAGCATTTGACAGAAATCTGATAATTTTTTTGTGAGGTGACATTCGAGTTTATCCGTTACATTGTTTGTAAGTTGATATTATGCAAAACATTTCATTGGTTTAAAACATTATTTAGTCGTGTTTTTTTTTACTTTAGGGGACAAAACAACAACAGCAAAATAACATACAGGGTTTGTTTTAATATGGTAAATGCATAAAATAAAAACAGGGTATTAGTAGGCCTGACAGGACGTAACACAACGCTGTTGTGTTACGTCCTGTCAGGCCTACTAATACCCTGTTTTTATTTTATGCATTTACCTTTTTAAAAGCCTGATTGCAGTCTCACCCCCATTACTTTGTTTTAATATACACGTTTGTTTTACGTGTTTAAAATACACTTTTCATAACAAAGATTACTTTTGCTCACTTTTACTGTCATGTGAATAGACCAATGCAATGGATGATTTATACAAATATGAACTTTTTTCTTCTTTGTAATCATTTAGTTTTTATTGTATGATCTGTTGCGTTGTTCCCCTTTGAATTTAAACCTTTAAGTGCTAAACTGCTTTTCAGAATATTACAAGGTTACCAGTGACAAACATGACCCAGTGACAGGGGCGTCCAAACTTTTCGCAAAGCGTGCCAGATTAATATAATAAACAAACATGCCATACGTTTAGAATGAGTAAAGACTTTTAAATCGGATGATTTTTTATTGTTTGTTATTTCTAAGAGTAATATTTTGAGGAGGGTAAAAAGGGGACAATCCTATCGCGATTTTCGAGACTTTAAAATTATCTTATTCCATTATTAGAAATTGGCACAAATTCGATAAATAATATGTATGTTATGAACTAGAGATTTTTATTCATACTATGTGTCTTAAAATAAATAAAATGTGTTTAAATGTAAATTAGAGCCAGAAATGTTGGGTAAAAAATTGTGATTTAAAAAAAAGTCTAAGAATTTTAAGTACACCGAAACTAAATTCATTTCATTTCCCGAGTCATAAAAATAAACTCTGATTTTTTTCATCGAACAGCATCGATTTTTGTACACATAACAGTTGGCAAATAATAAAACGTCATTGATTTTGACATCATTTAAAATCATCTTATTTTTACCTGAAAACATCTGATAGTTTGGGCATTTTGATACTTTTAATGCAAGCATTACAGAAAAATCAGTTAAATATTTCAGATGAAGCCGTGGGTCAGTTAAAATTTAAGCATGGGCCGCTTTTGGCACGCAGGCCGTACTTTGGACACTCCTACACTATGATGTTAAATGACCATAATTGATGAGAGCCAGCGAAACTGTTAGTTCAACAAGCTATATTTTGACCTATAAATGATAACATTAAATCTTATATTTCCAAACACTCACTTTAAAAGACTGACCTAAATCTGATGCCTTTCTCCTCTCCTTTAAAAAAATCGTAGTAGCGAAGCAGACTTAGGCAGTATATGAAATGACTTAAAATAATTAAATTATATAACGGAATCGTATGAATTTGGTATTTTAAATATGTTCTTACCCGTATCCCCAAAATGAGATTGGTTTTGCTGAAATAAAAATAATTTAAAAGCTTAAAAATAAAGGATGCTATAGTATCCCTGCAGTGTATTTGCTTTACAAAAATGTTGCCGTCCTGTTGATTTGGAGTGTAAGATACCCTTTTTTTTTATTTGACGTATTCAAATAAAAAGGTTTCAAATGAACTTTTCGACTAAATATCCTAAAAACTTTGAAAACTCTAAAAACCAAGTCTTGTACCAGCGTTCTCTCTAATAAAAGCTATCCAGATTCATAGATTTTGCTTTCCAATAATTTAAAGTGCACATTTTTTCTGTTGTTTTGTTGTTGTTGTTGTTGTTGTTGTTTTGTAATTTCTTTTTCTTTATATTTTATCGAGTAACCATTCCCGATCGGCTGAAGGAATTAATTTTATTTTTACTTTGAAATATCTAAATATTTTTACCTATTATTAGGAATACCATTTTTGTTGAGATACCAATTGTATTTTTCTGCTTGTAACTTTATCTAATAAGAAAAGTGTAACATATCACGAATGATTTAATCTCATGTAATGTTAATTAATAATTTGATAATTCAATTCTAATGCGGCATGGGACTTATTGAAATTTAAAAATTGGTAACCAAAATTATTCTTCCTTTTTTAAAAAAAAATATCATTTTGTAATGCTTTTTGTTACTTATTTAGAGAATCTAGATCTACATGGAAAGGTGATTGTAAACTTATTTTCATAAACTATTTTACACTCGAAAACAAAGATATGAAATAAATAATATATTAACAAAGTAAACATTACCAAAAATGCGCTTGATTACTAACATACATTTTATTCGCTCTATGCCATGCGACTTATTCAGACACTCCCTAATTTCTTAAAATTAATGATGCAGTACAGTTGCACTTCATCCAAAAATTATTTCATCTCAATTGCATTTAATAAAACGAACAGTTTCTATATATATTTAGCTTCTCAAGCTTAGGATAAGACAGCATTTTATTTAAGTAATAAAGTCAGTTTCAGATTATTGAAGTCAAGTAATCAGAAGACACTTAATCAAGTAAACGTGATAATTAAATTCAATATTAAATGTCACTAAGTGAAGTAAATATCGGATTAACTAAGTCACGTGAACACCATATTAGCCCTATCGGGACCAGATTAACTAATCCGAGTCAGCTTCAGAGACAATATTATATTACACATTGAAAATAATTTGTCTCACTCAGAATTAATTTGCAAACAATTCTGCTTAGCTGAAATTTTTTCATTTGAGCATTTGGATTTTGATAGGTTATTAAAGAAACACTTTTCTTACTGACTTAGAAATATTACTTTAAAAATCCAAAAGTAACCATGTATTTTTTTTTGTTTTTGATAATCCAAATCATAAAGTATCTGACTCCATACAAAATATCCAATCTAAGATAAAAGCTGAGGACTGACACATCCCCACCGTGGTCTCAAGATGTAATGTTTTGTGCATGGAACAATGCGAGGACCTGTCTTTTAACAATGAGACACTTGACGCTCTATTTACGTGTCTGACATTCCTGTGCACCGACTGTGGAGGACCACCAGCAGACATCGTTTCTCAGCTACCTTGCTCCAAACGGGTTGGTGGACATGAACGCCAGCAGCTACAGCAACTGTAAAACCGATGAGGCCTTTTTACTAAAAAAACGGCCAATGGGTGAGTTTCCATCAATTAAGAAAACACTCATTTTAAAACAAGTTAATGACTATAAGTCGTGTCAATAGAGAAACTATTGCTATAAAAAGCCTTCATTGGTGAGTTTTGGAATGGTTTAAGGTAATTGTTGTAGATTTGAATTTAATTTTAAATATTAGGGATATTTTAGATTAGTTGTTTCGAATATAACGCGGGGGTCGAGTGGCAGCGCACTGGACTGTCGTACCGATGGTCACGGGTCGCATCCATGTGAAGGCAAGGGTTTGTTCCCGGGGCCTAGGGCGTCCCTGAATCATCCCACTCCGAATGGGTACCTAACACTACATGTAGTTAGGTGGCTGGGTAATGCGTGGAACCCTCAAAGCCGGGGCCTGTGAACGCTGCATCACTTGCCAACAGATCATCTGTCATGGTCTGTGGACGCAACTATCTTCTGCATAGAAGGCGCGTCTGTATAGATAAGACAAGACATAAATCAGTAAAAGAAAGAAATCAAAACAATTGCGATATGGATAAACGAACATTTATTTGTGAGGTTCTTTGTTAATCGAGCACAAATTGCCAAATAAGTTCTTACAAATCAAGCGTTTCAAATATAACATGAACTAAAATAAAAAAAACAGAATGTTTGTTTTATAATTAGTATGAAAGCTACTTCAGAACCTATTTAACTTACTTCATACTTTATGATGAGAATGTTTATCCAATTCATCGAACTGTTATCGAATTTCTGAAATAAAATTATGCATACATTTTTGTTCTTTCATTTTAAATTTACCAAGGAAATGCTTTATAAATTAATAATAAAATCCACTTGCATTTCTTTTTTAAGGAAAATGACTTATTTTTTTATATAAATGTTTGAGTCCTCTTTTTTTTATTCTTTAAAGCGCTTTCACAGTCATCTTTAAAAAAAGTAGAAGAATTTAATTAAAAAATGTAGTTCTTATTTGTTTGTTTTTTTAAAGGTTCACAGTTCCATTTATATATATCTCCGGTAAATATTCTACTGACCATTATAAATAATACCCTTGTGTGCATCGTTTTAATCAAACCACGCATGCGCTCTCCAGTCGACATAATTCTTATACTCATTGCGCTGTCGGACACAATGAAATGGTTTTTCGGTTTACTGGTGTACATTTACTTTTATGCCACGCAGAGGGTGCACGAGTGGATTCCATACAACTGGTGCTACGCGATATATGTAATGGAGTATGACATCCCCATCATCTTTCACACTACGTCCCTCTGGTTGACCATGGCGCTGGCCATCCAGCAGTACATCTGCGGTTGTCATCCCTTCAAAGCCCGGACCTGGTGCATGGTACGCAATGTCCTCTACGACAGCGCTTCTCAAACTTTTTACTAAGGTGGACGGAGGGAATTTATTCCGTTACACCAGGGACCGGTGCACTATTTTCCCTGCACTGACAATTTTTTCTGTCCTTTTTTTGAGAACTTCTGTGGACCGGTGGCGAATGGCCCACCAACCCATAAAAATAATTTTAATGCATGATTTTTTTATAAAAACATTGACAAAAAATAAAAATGTATGCTTTATCATTTCTTTATTTCAAAAATTTAAATAATTAAGTTGTACAAAAAAGCACGTTGCATATCTTCAACATCATGCAGTAAAGTCTGATTTTATTGTGAAATATGAGGCAAATGCTTGGTGTTGTAATTAAAATGAATGAATTGTCAATTTCTTTCAAATCGATTCACTGTCATAGAGTTTATGGCAGAGCTCAGTTCCAAATCAGCAAGCCAATAGCATTGCACATTGGGTAAGCACACGATGGATTTGTAAAAAAAAACAACCAATATATTGTCTCAGTTCTACTAGGTTGAGATTGAGCAGCTTGTTTACATTAGTCTTAGTGGAGTATAAATTTAGTTCCTTGACTATCACACTCCTTAGCAGCAAATCATCTGAAATAAGTGTTGAAAACTTTCATAGGGCAAGCTCAAGTTTTAAAATTCAGTTGGAAGTTTCTCGCCCCCTGAATTCTAAGTTGCGCATCTTTCGAGACTAATATTTTTTTTCCGCACCATCTCCCCCCTTTTCTTTTGAGATTTTGAATTGAATGGTGCATGTGAAGTACATGGCTTTTTAGCAACTTGTTCATTCAAAATCAGCATTATAATGAACGACTTATTCATTCAAACTGTGTAAGTCTTCATCGCGATAGTTAGGAAAATAATCAGGGCAGAGGCGTCACAAGGTGGTTGACACCATCACAAATGGCAACACTGACATGTAAATTTCTGTATGTGTCCGTTATTTGGCAAAGGCAGTCTCGGATGAGGTATATGGGGTAGGGCGTGAGGGGTGACACCATGAGCTACAGCACTGGGTGACACCAGCAATAGTGATGCCTCTGAATCAGGGTCTACAAGGGAATCCTCATCCAAAACATCCCCAGTCCTCATCTTCACTAATTTCACTTGAATAATCAATAAAATAATGTAACTACTCTTCAGTGAGTATCTTCTTTTCACCTCTGTTTGACAAAGCCGCAGCTGAAAAATATATAGACAAGCGTATTTTTATTTATTCTATCAGTTTAGTATATATTAGCCACTAATTGTTATTACTAATATTAGCATTAGTAATAGTAACACAAACAAATTCATGTAATAAAATGTTTTTTGTATAAACAAATAAATATCATTAACATTTTCAAACAATTATTCATTTGCAACACACTGAATAGATCAAACATGACACTTCTAATAAAAGTAATAATAGTACTAGTAAAAAATTATAAAAGTAAGCCAGGATGCATGCTGTTGCATTTCTGCAACATACATTTTTGTTTTAATTTGCTAACTTGAAACACTCGAATTATAACCAAAAAATAGTTCTGAGTTCAATACAAGCCTTTAAGAATACTCAAATATTTTATTTATTATTTTTATTTTTTATTTTTTTTAAATGTTGAATAGCGTTTTATACACTTAGAAGATCACTAGAGGCGCAGAAAAAAAATATGTCAACAAACTTTGATCCGACGAAGTGATAGCTCTCTAACGCGCCGGCTTTAAAAATGTAGGTCCCGTGAGCAAGGGCGCAATACAGTATAGCTATATGGCAATACTTTAACACTATGCGTTGGTTCAAATTACCGAGATCTATATTTCGATTTTATTAAGTTCAAGTTTAAAAAAAAATTCGCATAAATATGTCGAACCGAGAAATGATTCAATTTTATATTCCGATTTTTTTCAAAAATTAGAACTTTTCACTGTCCACTGTATTCTAAAAGTCCTCTGATATTAAGGATTTTAGATAATTTTAAATTCTTAAGGTCCAAAATTTCTAACTCTAGTTCTTCTGTCTTACCTTGAAATAAATCTGCAATACATTCGGCCATTTCCATTAAATTTATTTGGCAAGTAAAAGAATTGATACAGAAGGAAGCAATTGGCTCGATGTGTGTAAACTGCAAAAATCTCTCTTCAAACTGTTCACTTGAAGATGCTTAATAAATAATGACCCGTTTAATTCCTTGTTACCTAGCATTTTCTTCATATTTGGGAAATGCACGAGAGAATTGATCTTCAGATGTGATATCAACAAAACCAATTTAGCTTTAAATGACTGTACAGAGCTTATCATTTCCGCTATGTTTTTGCCTTTCCCCTGCAATTCCAAATTTTAACAATTCAATTTTTCCATGATGTCTGTGAGAAATCGCAAATCAATTAGCCAGCGAGAGTCAGCTAGTTCATCATAATTCATTTTTATCGTTTATAAATATTTTTAAATCCTTTATATTAATTCGTTGGTGTCTGGTTGAACCCTTGATTGCTTGCTTGTCGCCAAAATTTTGATCAATTTTAACCCACTTCCTCGTAAGCTAGCGAGCTGAAATTTTGCATGCAGTTTCGTACAGATGATAAAAAAATGTTTCAAAATTTCAGATCGATCGCATGTACCGTAATTAAATTATTGATTTTTTAGATTATTTTATTTATTCCTATGTATCATGTTATGTTTTGAGATAGAGTGTCGCGGTGCGTATTATATTGAACAACCTTTCTTTCGCACAATAAGGTGCGTATTTTATTGACAACTCTTTTATAAAAATATTCCTGATCGGTGCGCATTATATTAAACATGTTTTACGACACAACTGCAATTTTGTATTTTTGGATGGTCTTGCGCTGCGTATTATACAGAATGGGACTGCGATAAAGCTTTTAAATCAAATACAAAATACACAAAGAAATTGTGCAATTCAAACAATAAATTGGAGCTTTATTTTAAACTAAAACGACAATAGACGTTTCGGCTAATGCCTTCATCAGTACAATAACATAAAATAGGTACTTACATATATTTAAATTCTTAAAACATATTATATCATAAAATAATTTAAAATATTCATGTAAAATAAAATGAAAGGAAAAACAAAAACAAAAACAAACAAGGACACAGGATATAGTAAAAAGGAGGAAGTATCTAAAGTTACAGTTAAAACCACAACGGGAAAAAGATTCTGCAGTTAGGTAAAATTGTGAATTTTGTTAATTCTATATGGAGCCAACGTACCAAATCGTTTTATAAGTCTATTTTCCATGTGGATCCTATCAGGGGTATTGTTTGCATATAAAATACCAGTAACTGCAACATCTGAAATACCGTCATGGTCAAAACTGTTAAAATGTTTAGATACAGGACATTGAGCCTGTTTGTTTATATTATACAGGTGTTCTCGAAACCGATCTCCTAGACGACGACCTGTCTCACCCACGTAAATTTTATTACACCTCTTGCAAAGAATTGCATAAATCACGTTGCGAATTGTGCAAGTGAATCCATCTTTTATTATGAAGTTTTCAAGAGGGAAAGAAATTTGGTTAATTTCAATCCTATATGGACAAGCATTGCAACGGTTACGGTTGCAACCTTTTGTTCCAATATGTGCTTTCATTGTGGGAAGGTGACTTCTTACAAGTATATCTTTCAGGCTTCTATCTCTCCGGAAAGCAAAAAGAGGAGGTTTTTTGAAGACCTGAGGTGCCTGATGCGATGCTGTACCTGTCATGAGATAGTCAGGAAGATTGTGTAAATACGAGTTGTATACTAGGTGTTGTATAAAATTTAATGTGCTGTCCTATGAACAATAGCCAGTTCCACAACGGAATAAACATTGGATTGTTTTACATAGACTTGTGTCATTTCGGTGTGTTGAAAGTAAAATGAGAGCAAGGCTAAATCCCTATATTATGAGATTTGACAAGACATAACTTAAATGTTGGATGTTAGGATTGTCCTGCGATGCGTATTATAATGAACATACTTTTAGTTATGTGTCGTATATAAAGGATTTATAGTCAAAAACTGTGGGTTTTTTACGTTTTTTTTTAAAATTAGCTTCTCAAGCTTCCGATAAGATAGCATTTTATTTCATTAATAAAGTCAGTTTCAGATTATGAAAATCAAGTCATTATTACCCATTAAATGAGGTCAACGTGTTATCTAAATCAAATAGTGTGTGTCACTAAGTTAAGTCAGCATCGGATTAACTGAGTACGTCAATATTATATTAGCCCAATAAGCAACAGATTAACTATTTCAAGTCATTATAAGAGTCAAAATTATTTTAAAATTGAAAAACGAGTCTTTTTAATGTAATCATTAAGAATAAATTTTAAAAAGATTCTGCTTAGCTGAAGTGCTTTCATTTGAGAATGTGTATTTTGGAAGGGTAAAAAAGAAGCAATTCAACTGCTGATTCGGACATATTACTAAAAATAAATCCCAAATGTAACAACAACTTATTTTTTAAAAACAAATCGTCAAATCTCTGACTCAATTCAAAAATCCAATCTAAGATGAAAGCAGAGAACCGACACATTCCCACCATGGTCCTGACATGCAACGTACTGTGCATGGCCCAATGCCTGGACCTGTCTTTTAACAACGAGACGATGGACGCTCTTTGGACCTGTCTGACGTTTCTGTGCAACGTTACCTTGGAGGACCACGAGCGGACATTGTTTCTCAGGTACCTGACCACAAACGTGTCGGTGGACATCAAGGCCAGCAACCACAGCAACTGCAGAACCGAGGAGGCATTTTTTTAACTAAAGACGGTCATGGGGTAAGTTTCGATCCATTTAAAAGAGTCACGTGTAAACCATTAATGACTTTAGTCATTTTAAGTAATAAGATAGCATATATTCGTGCGTTTAAGGAGGTTTAAGGTATTGATTAAAAATCATTTTATTTAATTTTAGGGAATAATTTAGTTTAGTGCATTTTAGGGATAACTGTGTAACAGAAGAAAATATAAACAAAAGGATATTGATGGATAAAAATTTAATTTAGATGTTCTTAGTTGTTGTTTTTTTGGTTTTAAATCTAGCGCATATTAGCTACTAAAATACTAAAAACCAAAAGATCTAAATGCAATATGAACCAAAGTGTAAAAGCGAATATTTAATTTGTAATTAGAATGAACGCTACTTCAGAACGGATTAAATTTATTTCATGTTCTATTATGAAAAGAAATGTCCGATTCACTTTGCATTAAATTGACTCTGTTATCGAATTCTTAAATTGCTAAAATACAAAACTGCTTGTAATTTTAAATTTATATGAACTTCAAAAATGCTTCATTAATTTAATAATTATTAAAATTGCATTATTTTTTCAGGAATATGACATGTTGGCTTAATTAACTATTCTGTTTTTATGTTTGTATTTTTAAGTGCGTTTTCCCATTCATCTTTAATTAACATTTTATAAAATAAGAATTTTACCTATAATATGAGTTCTTATTCAGTATTTGTTTTTTTTAAGTTACGCAGTTCCAGTGAAAGGATACTTATCTCCGGTAAATATTCTACTGACCATTATAAATAACACCCTGGTCTGCATCGTTTTACTCAAGCCGCACATGCGCACTCATGTCAACGTCATTCTTGTTCTCATTGCACTGTCAGACACTATGGCATGGGCTTTTGATTTTCCGGTGTTCATTTATTTCTATGCCACCGAGAGGGTGCACGAGTGGATTCCATACAACTGGTGCTATGCAATCTACGTGATGGAGTATTACATCCCTTACATTTTCCACTCAGCGTCCATCTTGCTGACCATGGCGCTGGCCATACAACGGTACATCGGGATGTGCTACCCTTTCAAGGCCTGGACCTGGCGCACGATGCGCAATGTCTTATACGGCATAAGCGCCATCTACTTATTTGCCACGCTCCTCGGAATCCCAATGTTCTTCGAAAGCTACACCATCGAGACACGTCGTAGGTCACGACTCAACCCCAGCGTCATGGTCTCGGCCTGCGTCAGAAGGTGGCACCCATGGTTTGTGACCAACTACCGAGTTTATATGAACATCATCTACTGGTTCGGTATCATCTGCATCAACCTTATCCCTTGCCTGACTCTGGTTGTGTTAAACACGCTACTCATCTACACCATGAGGAAGGCGACGAGGAGGCGCATCGAGCTGCTGAGACAGGACATGAAGAGTGAGAGTCAACAGTTGAAAGAAACCAACTCCACGACGATGATGTTAGTGACAGTGATGGTTTTGTTCCTGCTGGTTGAGGTTCCTATTGCTGTCAACATGTCAATACTGATTGTCGAAAAGAGCTTATGTATTTTTATTTTTACACAGGCTCAATGGGATGTAAGTTTTATCAGCGTACATTTTTAAAAATATTAGTTGTGTTGATTTTAAATGAAAAGTTATTTAAACAAATCTAATAATGAGCGAGTTTTTTAAATACTTTAATGAAAGTGCAATTCTTAATTTGATATCAATTTCTTTGGTAAAAAATGTTTATGTTTCATTTGATGAGACACTTTGTTCTCATACGTCCTCTAAGTCAGTGTTCCCCAACCTGTTAATCGCCGCTGACCGGGGGGTTGCGGAACAATGATCTAAGGAGTCATTTTTATAGTGATTTTGTAACGTGTAAAACTGTTTATCTTTACATCATAAATTATTTCAATTTTGTTTTTGATATTAAAATATATTTTTGACTTTACTTTTCATCATTTTAAGCCTGCTTTTAAGTTTTCAAAGAAATTATTTGATAACAAAAGTTAAAAGCATATATAAGCATACAAACATACATTGTTTGTTCTTAACATTTAATAAGTTGCAATTATTTAATGAAAATGCCTCTAAGTTAACATTGTATTAAGGTAAAGATTAAACATTAGAAAGCTACGGACGTCAGCTCTCAGGAAACATTCCGACAGGGTGACACCCATAGGTTTGCCACTTTAATTATCCATCTTCACCTAATCAAACGACGGCCAATAGTCAAGACTCGTATGCTGACCCGGGGTGCGCTGAGGTTGTAGCGAGTTGAAGTAGTCAATCCAACCATTCCTTTGTGAGTTTAATTTCTTTGAAGCTACCTTCTACTGTGTTCCTGTGTGCCCGACCGGCCCTATCAGAGACGACCTTGAAAGTCTATTGGTGTAAGTTAAGCATCGTTTTGAAGTTTTACTTAACCAGTTCATAATCAATGATCACTTATTATTTAGGACTGGATCAACAAATATTAGATAAAAAGAAAGAAATGGCACAATAGACTTGGTAATTTTATTGCTAAAATCTATTACAGTAAATCTGAGTATTCAGATTCGTTAAGATATATCCGACAATTCTGTTTGGACAAAGCTCAAAAATTATTTCTTAATCTTTCGTTATATAATTGAAGAGCTTAGAATACTTCATTGAGACAAAATTTGCTTACACATCATTTATACCAAAACATTTTGCAAACGTAAACTTACTTCTTTATTATTGCTGAAAATCCTAGTTTTACCCATGCCCATTACTAAAACAAAAAGTAATATTATTTATAAATTATTACCCTTCCAAGAAATACAACATATGCCAAACAATCATGAAAAAACCCGCAGTGCTTTTTAAAAAACGTGTTTATGTATTCCCAATTGATAGAAAACATTTTATTCAATTATTCATTTTTAATATTTTTATTATTTTTTGGAAAATATAATTTAATAAATTTTATTCGTATCTTTCAGATATTGGCTCTTTTCTTAAACCTCTTCGTCCAGCTCAGCTGCGCGATAATTTTTTGCATCTACTGCGGTATGAGCAAGCAGTTCCGGGACACATTGAAATGCCTGTTCACAGGCGAAGAAATGCCCTTTTACAGGCGAAGAAATGCCCTTTCACAGGCGATGAAATGCTCAAGGCCAAGTCTACTCACAAAAAAATATGCTCTAAACAAAATATTACATATATAAAGCCGAAAAAAAAACACTGCCGTATGACGTCATTACAGTTCTTCTTTCTTTTAAATCAAAAGGAAAAATATAAAAAAAGAACCATTTTGAAATTGAAAAAAAATAAAATACGTATTTAAAGATTTTGAATTCCCATAAAGAGAGATCACCTATCGTATATAACTGTTCTATAGCCCGTTCGTTCATAAGCCGACCCCTTTTTTGAAGAGATTAGTATATAAAATGTGTAACCAGCTCGTAAGCCGACCCCACAAAAAAAAATAGGACAGCGTATAAAAAAGGTACACATTACTATTATGATTGTTGACTTTTGAATAACACACAAGATGGATGCCATTTTTATAGCATTCACTTGAGGGTTTTCTATTGTATTGAAACGTAAAGAATTTTTTTTTGAATATTTTATTTTAATAAAGTAATTAAATAACAACAGAAATGACCCATGATCCACTCGTAAGCCGACCCCCCAAGCTTTCCCCCTAGATCAGGGGTCGGGAAACCATGGCTCGTGAGCCAGATGTGGCTCTATTGATTGCTGCATCGGGCTCTCAAATGTTCGTTTTTCATAAATAATTTTTTTTTATTCAGACTCCTTTGATCTACATATTAATTCCATATAAAAAAACCAGCATAACAATGTTATTAAAAAGAATTCAGAGACATAATTATTGTATTTTTAGTGTTAAAATTACACAAAATGCACAGACTTACTTGAATTTGTAGTTTTAAACATCATGTATGGCTCTCACAGAATTGCTTTTCAAAATATGTGGTGTTTATGGCTCTCTCAGACAACAAGTTTCCCGATTCCTGCTTCTAGATTTAGTCCAAAAAAAGTCGGCTTTAGAACGAGTAAATACTGTACTTAAAATGCTTTGCTATTGAAGAATTGTTGGGACTAAGTGAAATGATCCTCTTTTCATCTGCATATTATGTTAAATAATATATTGGATTTTTAAAAAATTAAAAATTTAAGTACAACTTTTTTTTTGTTGTGAATATATCCAAATTTAATTGGTTTCTACATTTAGCATTTTTTACATATTTTTTATACATAATTAACTTAATAAATCAACCTGACACCTTCTTCCCTTGAATATCGACTTTCTTTAGTTGACTCATCTTATAAATTCTAAACAAATTCTAAAAAACAAAACATCACTCCTCTAAAAACTGGATTCCAACTAGACTTTCGAGAAGTAAAATTCCATGGGAATACTTACACATTTTAGGATTAATACTAGCGTTATGTTGTCGTTTGAGCAGATCTTGTATTTTTTTAATTAAATAGTTTTTAAATCCTTTATATTACCTTGTGGTGTCTGAGCCCTTGATTGCTTGTTGAAAAAACTTTGGATCGATTTTTAACTTCCTTGTATGCTAGCGAGCTGAAATTTTGCAGGCAGACTCGTACCGATGGTAAAAATGACGTATAAAATTTCAGATCGATCGCATTTACTGTAATTAAATTATTGAATTTTTAGATTATTATATTTATCTCTATGTATCATGTTAATTTTTGAGATAGAGGGTCGCGGTGCGTATTATATTGAACGACATTTTTAATACTTTCCAATTGCGCGATTCGTTGCGCATTTTATTAACAATACTTTTTATAAATATATTCCTGATCGGTGCGCATTATATTAAACATGTCTTACGAGACATAACTACAATTTTGTATTTTTGGATTCTCTTGCGCTACGTATTATAAAGAATATTCTTTTAGTTATGTCTCGTACATAAAGGATTTATAGTAAAAACTTGTTTTTGAAGGGTTTTTTAAATGTTAAATTATAATTAGTGTTTCAATAGTGAAGCTAGTCGAAATTTTAACAGCTTATGTCCACGCAAAGTTATGTAAACATTTAAATCAATTTAATTCTGGTATGTATTTTTTTTAAAGATTATTATATACTAGTAGACCCGTCGTGCGTTGCAACGATCAAAGTAAAAAGGAATAAATTTAAAGAAACCAATGAGTGGTATGTTTAAAAATAATTCTGAAGAAATCTTCCTGGAAGTGTGAAAAAAAATCCTGTTGTTTATATAATCACATATATGTGTAAGTATCTTTCAAAAACGGCCCACATAGACAGCTAGTAAACCCCCCCCCCAAAGCTCATTAATCGCTATTAAATTGTATGTGCTAATCAGGTTCATGTGTGTTCAGTTTGATATGCATCAATGTATTACCAACATTTTTTATAAGAGCATTTTCATGGGTAATGAGTAATAACATGGACTAACAATTTGATGAACTCTTCTGATATAACGAATCTGAGTTGTGTAATTTTAAAAATAGGTCTGCACGTGACTCTAATAGCCTTTGAGGGTAACCACGTGACCGCGGACAACATGATGGTGATTCCTGGTAGCTAAAGTTTAAAAGTATAGTCATATAGCTGAAGTAAGAAAAAACGGAATCATTGGTCAAAAGCACATTACTGTAAAATAAAGAAAGTACCCGGAAATAGGAAATTGCTTTATATCGCAAAGCCAAACCAAATGTAAATGTTTTTATTTGCAATTAATATAATAAAATGACACAGCTCTATTTATATTTACGGTTTTTGTGAAATGTGTATAATTTCAAAAAGGAATTATTTTTTGTTCCCTATTTCTGATAAGGCATGATATTTAGTAAATTATAGTCAATACACATACACCAGATTTTGTTTGTGAAAGATATTTGTATATATATATCCACATTAAATAAAAGATGCAACCGTCTGATCATAATTACATTACATCTGAAAAATGATTAAAAAGCATGTTCAATTCGCAATTCATATTAATTAAGCGTTTTCAGGATCACTATATTAAACTTAGTCAACTTCTGTTAATACTTTCGGTAGCGAAAATTTATAATGTATAGTGTAAATATATAGGTTATGTAAACTTTTTTAAATTTTCGTCACTAAAAAAGCTCTTATATATTTACGACACTGCATCGTAACACAATTATTAATACAATATTTGCAACAGCGTCTATGAGATAAAGATAATAAAGATAAATAAAGAAATTAGGCTATATTCCTAATTTAAAAAAAACAAAAAAAACAAATAAATTTTATGTTAAAAACGCATGTGAAACCATGACAATAATTGATTTTAAAAATGGCCTATGTTAATCCATCATCAAAGGAATGAACATAACATATTCAATTCGCAAAACAACATAATTAAGCGTTTTCAGGATCACTTTATTTAGTTTAATATACTTATGTTAATAGGTCCGGTAGCCTAAATATAAATAGTATAAGTGTATAGGTTATGTAAAAGACAATAGCTTATGTAAAAGACAAACAAAATATAAATGTTATATTAATAGGACACATCTAAATTTAATATGCGTACACGAAAATGTGCGCACAGTAATCAGGCGATAAACGGTTTTAGAACGCGCAACGCTAAAAATGAAGCCTTGAAAAAAAAATACTGTCACATTTATTACATAAATAGGTTTTTATTAAATGTCGAGTTATGGAACAGAAAATTAGCAATTAAATTTAAACGTGTAAACAATTAAATCTAATGCATCGTGTGGCAGTTGTAATTAAATATGTTTACGTGTCTATCTAATATATAGAAAGTAACAGTAAAGAAAATGACAATTCTTTGTAATACACAGCTCAAATTATGAAGCGTACACGAAAATGTGCGCACCGTAATTAGACATTATAATATTTTTTCAAATGCGCACGGCTGAAAATAAAGTATTGGGGAAAAAAACGTCACCAAAAGTAACTCGCTTTGAACGGCATTTGAACGTCCGCGTAAATTTGTTCAACACAGAAATGAGGTTAAATTTTTTATTCTTTGTCTCTGCATTTTCTGATTATTTAATTTACGGCATTCGGGCAAAAGGGACAATTACAAAAACTAACTTAAAACCACATTCAGGGTAAAAGGAACCGTCCTGCCAAATTTGGTCCCCGTCCGTCATTTGGTTTTTCCGTGATTGTCTAACAGAAAGTCGAAAAGTGAAACATACAAACATACAAACATACAAACATACAAACATTTGAGCTTTATATATTAGACTAGTAGACCCGTCGTGCGTTGCAACGATCAAAGTAAAAAGGAATAAATTTAAAGAAAACAATGAGGGGTATGTTTAAAAATAATCCTGAAGAAATCTTCGTGGAAGTGTGAAAAAAAAATCCAAGTTTCATAGCAAACGGATAAATAAATTAATCATTAAATAGCGTACAAAAGAAGAAACGATATTAAGGGCCCCGGCCCCAAAATGAGTGATATTATAGTTTTTTTTTATTGCCATTGTACTCATTTCTTAAACGTTTAAGATTTTATTCACTATTCAGTCATTACCAATCTTGACAAATAAGGACACATGTATCCATAATAATACAAATTGAAATTAGCAGGTGTTTTGAACTTTATATCTTTGCCCAGAATGGGCCCTGGGGCCCTTAATGTTGTTTTTATCTATTGTACTTAATATATATTCCTCAATATCGTGTAAAATTGAATAGGGAATACAATGATTAAAGTTCAGTAAAAAAGACTTTTTCGAAGGAATGGAAATTAAGAGTTCAGTGCCCTATAGTAATATGGGCTCTTAAGTTTTTATATTCTAAGTTTTGTCAAAATCCAGTTTTTTTGTCAATATCTAACTCTTAAACTACTTTTTATATACCTACAATAGGGGGAAAATAGCATTAAGGGGCCCTGGCCCATTCGGTGCAAGAGGTCAATTTCAAAAACCTGTTCATTTTAGTTCATTTTTATTGTGGCTATATTTCTCTAGCTCTTTAAAAAGTAAATAGGAAAAATATTTTAAAAATATACGAAAAAAGATATTTGGGGCCCCGGCCCCGAAGATATTGGCATTAGAAGTTCACTGTCTATAGGATTTTAATATAGGCTACCAAGTTTTTGTATGCAAAGTTTGGTGATGATCTATTCATTTACTAAGTAGCTAACGTAGAAACTATTTTTTATATAGCTCATATAAGATAAAAACGACATTTAGGGTCCCAGGGCCCATTCTGGGCAATATATAAAGTACAAAAAATTTACAATTTCATTCCCACTTGTACAAAATTAACATAACTTATAGGTTTTCCGAAAGAGCTCTACCACCCTCGTCACTCAAAAATTTAATGTATAATTACGAAACTGCATCGTATCACAATAGTAAGTTATATAACAATTGTAACCACGTCTATGAGATAAAGAACATGTGGCACTATCCCTTTAAAAGGCAAAAGCTAATTGACTCATAGCGCAAATAAACAAAATTATAAATGTACTTTCTAAAATACTATTTTTAAAAAAAAACGGTCGTATTAAAATGATATAAAAAAATGTGCACACCATATTTAGACATATATAAAGCTGGCCAAATAAAATAAAGTCTTGTTATAAAGTAGATGTACTGGACCAAAATAACTCTTCATTTTGATGTATTCATAATTGTCTAAACAGGGAAATAATATTAAACATTTTTATGTCTCTATATTTTACGATTTATATTTACGGTTTATAAGCAATGTGTATAATTTCAAAAAGGAATCTTTTTTTTTGTGTTCCCTATTTCGGATAAGCATCATATTTTGTAAATTATATTCAATGCACACACACGCACCAGATTTTATATCTGAAAAATAAAATACATTTAAAAAAAAAGATTCAACCGTCTTTTCATAAGTGCATCTTAAAAATGATTAAAAGGAAATTTTAGAAATGGCCTATGCTATTCTGAATACAAAGTAATGAACATAAAAACATATTCAATTCGCAATTCATATTAATTAAGCGTTTTCAGGATCACTTCATTAAATTTAGTCAACTTTTGTTAATACGTTCGGTAGCGAAAGTTTATAATGTATAGTGTATATAAAGCTTAAGTAAACAGTTTTAAAGTGTACGTTTATTTGACATAGGCCATCACTTTCAAAATAAAATAAACTCGCTACATCTAAGGTTTTTAATTAAATGTCGAGTTATGAATTAAATTTTAAAAAATCCCAATTTTATTCATTGCATGTAAAATATTAATACAATGCATCGTGAAAATAATTGAAATAAAATAATTTAAACGCATATCTAATATATAAAGCTCAGTTGATATTTTTATGTTTGTTTGTTTGTATCCATTAAAAAAAGGCCACTGCTTTGTTGACAATTTTCCAAAAGACCTCTTAAAAAAGCTCTTATATATTTACGACACTGCAATGTAACACATTTGTAATTAATACAATATTTGCAACAGCGTCTATAAGATAAAGATAATAAAGATAAATGAAGAAATTCCTAATTTAAAAAAAACAAACAAAAAAAATCAATTTTATGTTAAAAATGCATGTGAAACCATCACAATAATCGATTTTAAAAATGGCCTATGTTAATCCATCATCAAAGGAATGAACATAGCATATTCAATTCGCAATACAAAATAATTAAGCGTTTTCAGGATCATTTTATTTAGTTTAATCTACTTATGTTAATAGGTCCGGTAGCCTAAGTTTAAATAGTATAAGTGTACAGGTTATGTAAAAGACGACAGCTTATGTAAAAGACAAACAAAATATAAATGTTATATTAATAGGACACATCTAAATTGAAGATGCGTACACGAAAATGTGCGCACAGTAATCAGGTGATAAAAGATTTTAAAACGTGCACCGCTAAAAATGAAGCCTTGAAAAAAATACTGACAAAATTATTACATAAATAGGTTTTTCATTAAATGTCGAGTTATGGAACAGAAAATAATTAAAACAAATTCGCAATTAAATTTAAACCTGTAAACAATTAAATCTAATGCATCTTGTGGCAGTTGTAATTAAATACGTTTCGTGTCTATCTAATATATAGAAAGTGACAGTAAAGAAAATGACAATTCTTTGTACTACACAGCTCAAATTATGAAGCGTACACGAAAATGTGCGCACCGTAATTAGACATTATAATATTTTTTCAAATGCGCACGGCTGAAAATAAAGTATTGACATTGGGGAAAAAAACGTCACCAAAAGTAACTCGCTTTGAACGGCATTTGAACGTCCGCGTAAATTTGTTCAATAGAGAAATGAGGTTACATTTTTTATTCTTTGTCTCTGCATTTTCTGATTATTTAATTTACGGCATTCGGGCAAAAGGGACAATTACAAAAACTAACTTAAAACCACCTTCTGGGTAAAAGGAACCATCCTGCCAAATTTGGTCCCCGTCCGTCATTTGGTTTTTCCGTGATTGTCTAACAGAAAGTCGAAAAGTGAAACATACAAACATACAAACATACAAACATACAAACATACAAACATTTGAGCTTTATATATTAGATATGTGCCACATTTCTCTTTTATTGCTTTACGTGTTTAATTGAGCTTACGACATTAATTGCAAAAAGATAAAGTGGTTCAGTTAAATGAAGATTTGGTAATGAAAAAGAAATCTCATCGTATTTTGATTTGTGATTCGATAAAATAAATTTGTTAAAGATTGTGTGTGTGTTTAAAACAAGAATGTTGAAAAATAAATAAATTTTATGCTTTGTATTTCCAATCTATATTTTGTTCTCATTAATTTTTAAAACGATATATTGAATGTGGAGATAAGAGATTGGATTTTCTGTGATGTAATGCGCAAAAAAGAAAAATGATGTAGCCAATGTTTTCGGTGTGATTTTATTGATAATGTGCTGTAGCAGCTTTCATGGACAGTAGATTTTTTTACATATAAAATGTAAGAGAGTTAAATATATAAAAATTGTTATTCTCCATCAACCATTCAATAAACGATTCAGAAATTTAATTTATTTTCAATTTTGCATTTCTGGAAGAAGATTGTAGGCTTGGTGTTAAAACTGTTAATTATCTTCTAAATACTAAGGTACTTGAAAATTAGTAACATGTTATGAATGAACTTTTCTCAATAGATTTGAATTTTTGGAATTATGGAAAAATTAGTTCCTTTAATATTGCTGCGTGCAATAAATGAAAAGAAAACAACCACATTTTATTATTTTAAACAAAAAATTAAAAATGCAATATTTCTGTTAGTGTTGTATATTTACTATATTAAATAATTTGATTCGTTCATTCTTTGGCTTTATTTGTTCTTAATTTATTTCTGCTATAGTTTCATTCCAAATAAACATTTAGCTTTTATTCTTAAGTTCCTATTTTTTGAGACAAGTCAACACCAGATGAACTAAGTGTTGTGAAAATCGCATTAACTATTTCAAGTCATCATTAAAGTTATTATTACTGTATACTACGTAAAACGTATCAGTTCGATTCGAAATCTCTTCTTTATAAATTGATTATTCAGATTTGAAATAGTCACTTAACAAATACCATCTTTTTCAACTCTTTCAACTCATTCTTTTCTTATTCTACGAGGACTTGACTTAGACTAAATTTTTCTTAAAACTAGAGTATTAGAGTTTTTTTTTCTAAACGTATTGTTACTTCAGTGTTAATTTGGAAAAAAGACTTTACTGAAAAATAGAAACATTGCATAATAACATTAGCCATTTTTTCTTTAGAAGTAATGACGCACTCTATTCAAATCAGAAACTTAAATTATAGAAGAAAAAAATTAAATAGTTAAGATTTTCTCAATTAATTGGCCTTAATTTTCATTGCCTTCCAGATGGCCACTATAATTTTAAGCTTGATTTAAATATAAACTTCCAATTTTTGCGTACTTATGAAGAAATTTATAATTACATAATTAAACGGATAAATTTATTAGAATCAGAACTGAAAAATTTGATTTTGTTGTGTTCATCTTAAGAACTTTTTTTCAGGAAATGAATTTTAAAAAAGTATGCATTTCTCAAGCTGAGAAATGATTTAGAAATATTAATTATAAAGTTACTGTCAACGTAAAGTTTTTTATACTTCTTGCATCAAATCCGTGTTGAGTTCTTTGAAAGCTGCAACAAAAATGTTTTTTTTCCTTCTCGAATTAAAAAAAAATTCATTTGGAGCTTTAAAATCTAATCATTTCGATAATGTATAATGTGTTCGACATGATTATTTTTTGTTGTTGTCAATTATATTTAAACGTTGAAGATTATATGTAATAAAAATATATAGAAACATTTGCTTGCTAAATATTTTCCTATTTTACGTTCTCAAATGTAACATTGCATCTTTAATTAAAGTCAAATATATCATAAAACAAGAACATTCGATTACCAGCCTTAAGGTGAAAAATGGTTTTTTGTTGCATCATTATCATTTTAATTTATTAATAAAACAAGATAAAACGTATGCTCACTAATTCGAATCATTAAAATGGATCAATTTAATAATAATCAACACATGACCCAGTGAATTATCCCCACTTGCCTAGTAACCAATAAAGGAGAAAATAAAGTGATCTTAGTTTAAAAAGGACAATGGTGCAGCGGTTATTTTCATTTTATGTCGGAAATCTATAAATACAACATCCCGGAGTTTGGTCAGAACAATTTTCTTTAGTTATGAATATTATTAAGGAATAATAATGTTCTGTTGGAATTTATCTCAAGACATTGTTCTTAATTGTAAGTTATTTTGTAACCTTAGAGGAATTGACTGAGAAGAAAACTTGCTTAAACATTTAAATAGTTAATCATTAATAATGCCAATGATTTTTTCAAACGTTATGTTATTTCTTTATGAGTTCTACAAAACATTGATTTTAAATTAAAACAGTAACATTACATACCGATGAAGGATGTTGTTAGTGTTACAAATGAGATACTTTAAGAAAACAATCTCCAAACGTATGTGACTGAATCAGGAATATGGTTAACCCCCCTTCCCCTCAAACACCGTGCATAATAAACTTAATCAGCTTTCCGAAATCAAAATTAAAAAGGAAAGTTTTATTTTGTGTATTTTTTATATTTTTCTGCAAATAATACATTTTCACGATGAGTAAACTAAAAATTGTGAAATGTATGTTGTCGACTCTTTTTCTTTTTGTCAATATTTTGTTTTGGTTTGTCATGGGTCAATGGGAATTTACATCTAGGCGATTAAATAAATTGCGTGTAACTGATTCGATGACACGAATATACTGCAAAGTACAATTTCGATCGAGTGAGAATATCAAATGGTTGGGGACCTATGAGAATACAACATTTGCAGTTTCGTGAAAAAAAATGGAAAAAAAAATACATAGAAAAGTTTATATAAAATTAGCTATTTCACTACTGCATTAATAAAAGAGATCCCCCGAACCAAAAAAAAATAATAATATAAAGATTAAGTTTTCAGTTGTTCAGTTACATTGAAATTTTTCACTGTTTATTTTATTTATTTTTTAAATTTAATAAATTTTGAAATGTTTATTTTCAAAAATTCAAATGTTTTGTTTACAATAAATTAAATTATTTAAATTTGTTATTTAAAAAAACAATCTTCATCTTATCCGTATATTTCTGACGCTGACACTTGTCTCCAATTTCTTCATCCTGCTCAGCTACCCACTCAGCTTTTTCCTCCACTGCGGTAGGAACAAGCAGTTCCGGGGCACGTTCAAACGTCTGTTCAAAGATGATGCAAGGCCCTAAGAACGAGGGTAGTCACAATAAATGGAAACGTACTTGCTTACTTAGTTATAAATTGCGTCATAACGTCATTAATATTTGGAAACTAATCAATACTTCTGTTGTGAAGAAAGTATTGTATACGAAGTAAAACCGCAATTAAATACACGTTACGATTTATTTAAAATAAAACAGTCATTGAGTCCTTTTTATATACATGAATATAATATATTTATTCAGAGTTTAACAAGAAAATATTAGGAAATTTATTTCAAAAATATATATTCAGTTAAAATGTAATCATAATAAATTGGGACTGCAATTAAACAAGGTGGAAATAATAAATAAAACATGGTATTGGAACGCCTAAAAAGGCGCAACACAAGAAAAAACGT
This sequence comes from Ampullaceana balthica, assembly GCA_944989445.1. Taxonomy (NCBI): domain Eukaryota; kingdom Metazoa; phylum Mollusca; class Gastropoda; family Lymnaeidae; genus Ampullaceana; species Ampullaceana balthica. Next base: position 1,518,578 of record CALYLW010000021.1, read on the forward strand.
ATCGGCCTGAAGCCTTCTCGGTTAACATACATAAACAAAAAGAAGTAGAACAAAAAGTAAATATTATCTGCAGCTTGTAGCCTAAACATTAACAACTCATTTAAATGCTTGTGTTTTATTTGTCCTTCATTGCTCACTTGTGTTTTTTTTTATTTCCCCAAATTTGGGTTAATTTTCAAGGTATTAATTTTATGTTGTAATTTCTTACTTTTAATTATTAGAATGTGAAAACATATATTTCTATATTAAATCATGTAGCATATCGCACATTCTAATATTGAATTACTCGTAAAATGTTCAGCGCAAATAGTAATGTTATGGGTGATAATGAAAAAGTAGTATGGTGAATGGGAGAAAAGTAAGAAACGTTTATCCAGGTATACTAAATTCTATATACAAATATTTTCTTTGTATGATGTAATAGTCTTACAGAATTGTAAATGGATTAACAGTGAGTGGTTTTTAAAAAAAATTCAATAAGCTCTTTTTTACTTGAAGATCACACATTGGGTACTCAAACAACTTGAAAAATTATTTCTTTTACATTATATCTATTTAAAAAGGGGAAGTAATTTCAAGTGATTACATATTCCAAATAAATTTCATATTTCATTTTGCATTCTGGAATTTTTTTCATTTTTTAACATTTTCTTGCAAATATTTGAGTTCTTTTTAAATTTTCTTTGCAAAAATTTTTGACACACCTGGCTTAGAGTAATCAGCTTCTAAATTAAAAAGTTTTGCGACATTTATGGAGTGTTCAGAATTGTCAGGGAAGCAAATATGTGATTTTATTGAACTTAGATTTTAAAATAATGAACACAATGAATTCCGTATCTAAACAAGAGGCGGTTTTTTAGTTTAAATAGTTATGATCATTAAGCTCTACAGCCTCAACTATAATTAACATTTTCTTGTGTCTGAAAATCATTCGAAAATTTCAATCTGGCTGTTAATAGTTTTAAGTTTCTAAATTTGATTTGAAAGGGTTTAATAAAAGTTTGTAAATTAATCAATTGTATTTATTCATTAACGAAATTTTTTGTGAAACTGTTATAAATCCGCGCTACACGGGGAGTTAAAATCTAAATAACAAATGGTAACAGCATGCGAGTTTTTTTGTGTTTTTTTTAAATTTTGGACGGTGATAAATTGAAAAGTTAAATGTATAGGTTTCAACGAAAATTGTGTTTATTACTTTCACGTTATTTTACAATGGTAACCTTGCCACTTAGGTTAAAATGAAATGGATTTAAAAACTACAGGTTAGGGACACAAGTTAAAAGGAGAGAGTAAATGACTGAACGTTTGAGGGGATTATAGAGGGTTTGTCTGAACTGTGTGAGATGTGTGCCTGCAAGTGTCATGGCTGAATGTTTCTATGGGGAGTTTTTTTGTACTGAAATAAGTGATAAAGCGGCTGGATAGCGAAGTCAATAGTGCGCTCACCTCACAAGCTGAGGGGCGTGGTATCAAGCCCATGTTAAAGCCACAATAAGAATGTTGATGAATGACTATCGCTCAAAAGTCCACCGTTGAAACCTGGAGAAGAGATGGGCGCCGCCAAGATCTACCAAGGCCCAAGAAAGTTCTAATGGAAACATTAGAACCCCCTACGACCACAAAGTTATGGGACACAAAAAAAGTGATAAAGAACGAGTAGAATAAAATAACTTGAGGGAATTTTGTGTGTGCTAAAAGTCAATTATTGGAGAGATCACGACAGAAGTTGTTTAAAAATTAATAATATAATTGCCCTTTTATTTCATGACAGCAATTTATAAATAGATGACAGTTTTGTTCCAGTCAGAGCAGTTTTATTTAGATTTTATGGAAATACACAGTTATTCTCTCTAAAAATCTCTTTAAAGATATGAATGAATTGTTCGTTGAGTCTGCTTTCTGGCCACAATCTAAAAACTTTATTACGCAAAATCAATTTTGAAAAATATACTTACCTCTACGTTTTTAGCTAAAATCATTATTCTACTAAACTATATCTTAAAGTAATATGACATTATTTTTTTACAAAAGGTTATATAAAAACGTTATTATTATGTGTTTTAATTAATGTTTTTCTGTAAAAAAAAAGGAAAATCGAATTTAGTATTTGCTTAATATCGCAATGAAATTGTTCCGCCCGAAGCCCATTTGCTCTATTTATAGAGTTCCGCTATAGAAGGACATGGCCTATTACGCTTGAATGGAAAGGATTCCGTAACAAAAGAGAAATTAACTGTCGCATCCAAGAGACTCAATTAGTTAGTCTCCCAGTAACCTTTGTTGGCCCATAAAATAGTAATTATCATGGTTTGAAGTGCATCATACCATTTGGCAGAAGTCTTTTAATATTTTTTTTTGTTAGTCGACAAACACAATTATCCGTTAGTGTGCCTTGGACATATTGTTATTAAACATAACGGGGCATTGAGAGTAGAATGATCAAGAATATGTAGCTACATTCTAGTACTGATATTATTAGATTATGAATACGTAGAGAATGCCTGTGCTTCGCTATTATGTTTTGGAAATTATTTTTTTTTCCACACTTTGGTAAGTGTTCACGTTGAAAGCAGCAACAAGTATCTTCCCTTTCACAGTACTGTTAGACTATAATGAGATAGAATTTAAACAATAACTATTTACACTATATATTTTCGGCCCCATAAATGATACCTTTAAAATCTTATATTGCCAAATACTCCCTTTAAAGACTGACATAAATCTGCTGCATGTTTTTCCTTCTTTTAAAATCGTTATAGTGAGGCAAACTTTGGCAGTACATGACTTGGCTTTAAAGAATTTTATTGTATAATAAAATAATGTTCTTTTTTTATATTTTGAAGCATTTTTTTTTACTACAAACTACGTCGAGGGGAGATTTTAACCATTTTGTCTTAAATGCTTTTACACTTGAAAACAATCAAATGAAACAAAACATATTAATAATGAAAACATTACCAAAAAAGCATGATTACTGTCGCAAATTAAATTCATTCTAAGCTCTGCGACTTATTCAGAAGCTCCCTAACTTCTTACCTTTAATAATTCAGCACAATCGTCTTCATGCCCATTTTATTTAAACTAAAACTACATTTAATAAAGCTAAAGATATCTTTTTCTTCAGTTTCTCAATTTTAAGGATAAGACAGCATCTAATTTAATTAAAAAGTAAGTTTCAGATTCTCAAACTCAACTCATTAGCAGCCACTATATCAAGTCAACGTGTTAGCTAATATGTGTAACTAAGTTAAGTAAGCACCAGATTAACTAAGTCCCGTCAGCATCAGAGCCAATATTATTTTGAAATTTGAGGAAGAGTCTACTTTATGGAATTATTCAGAATTAATTTCAAATAAAACAAACCCGTAAAAACAAAGTTTTTGACTATAAATCCCTTATATATGAGACATAACTAACAGTATTTACAAACTCTTGACTGAACTTTGCTTCATAACCCTAGGGGGGGGGGACTGAGCTCAGCATGACACGTAAAATGTACACAAAAGCACGCGGGTACGTCGATGGGTCGCCTCAAAGCGTCAATTCAAACTTTCACGTGGGAAAAAAAACAATAACAAACCGTGAATTTGAATTACATACCTCATATAAGGATAAACTAAAAATGCATTAATTTAATTACGGTACAATCGATCGATCTGAAATTTTGATACGATGCATTGTTAGGAGCGACGGGTCCGTGTGCCAAATTTCAGCTCGATCGAATGACGGAAAGTTGGTCATTTTCTACTTTTGTTTTTCCGCCCGCCCGCCCAAGAGATGATGAGATGACGACAGAGATGATCGGCGGTGAAATTAATATAAGGGATTTAATAAAACAAACCCGTAAAAACAAAGTTTTTGACTATAAATCCCTTATATGAGACATAACTAAAAGTATTTACAAATATCTACATACTGAATCTGTCGTAACTCAACTTTGCTTCATAACCCTGGGGGGAGGGGGGGGTGGTAGAGGGGGAAAAGTCTGGTCACCGATTCGCTTGACCGAGCTCAGCATGACACGTAAAATGTAAACAAAAGAACGCGTGTACGTCGATGGGTCGCCTAAAAGCGTCAACTCAACATTTCACGTGGGAAAAAAACAATAACAAACTGTGAATTTGAATTACATACCTCATATAAGGATAAACTTAAAATGCATTAATTTAATTACGGTACGTTCGATAGATCTGAAATTTTCATACGATGAATTTGTTAGGTTAGACGGGTCCGTGTGCCAAATTTCAGCTCGATCGGATCACGGAAAGTGGGTCATTTTCGACTTTTGTTTTTCCGCCCGCCCGCCCATGAGATGATGAGATGACCGGCCGCGAAGGTAATATAAGGGATTTAATAAAACAAACCCGTAAAAACAAAGTTTTCTACTATAAATCCCTTATATATGAGTCATAATTAAAAGTATTGAGATGACCATGAGATGATGAGATGACCGGCCGCGAAGTTAATATAAGGGATTTAAAAAGGATTCTGCTTAGCTGAAGTATCTGAGTTTGAGCGTGTGGATTTTTTATGGTAACTAAAGAAACAATTTTAGTGTTGTCTTAGACATATTACACACAAACACACACACTTGCACACACACACGCGCGCGCACACACACACACACAATTAACCTTAAACTATTTCTTTTAAACAAATCAACATGTGTCTGACTCCAAACAAAAATCCAAAGTAAGACAAAAGTAGAGTACTGACGTATTCCTATCATGGCCGCGACATGTAATGTACTGTGCCTGGCACAATGCCATGACCTGTCTGTTGGCTACAAGACGCTCGACGCTCTGTGGACCTGTCTGACTTTTCTGTGCAACGTCACCGTGGAGGACCAACAGCGGACATCGTTTCTCAGCTACCTGGCCACAAACGTGTCGGTGAACACGAACGACAGCAGCTACAGCAACTGTACAACCGAGAAAGCCTTTTTACTAAAAATGTTTGTGGGGTGAGTTTTGATGTCTTTTGACAAGAATCCCTTTTAATCCATCAATGACTATAAGGAATTGCAAGTGAGTAGTCTGCATGTGTGTGTAAGTTGGAATTAAAAGCTAATGAAAGAAATTTTAGGTATACACTTCAGGGAAACGTGTGTAAATGAGTAAAATATAAACAAAGGGAGATGGACAAACGACATTTTATTTATTTATTTATTTATTTATTTTTTGTGTGTAAAATCTGCAACAATTAGCCATTAAACTAATATAAATCACATGTTTAAAATAAAATATGAACAAATATGTTAGTGGAATTAAGTGTTTTGTAATTAGCACGGGCGTTACGTCACAACCGATTAAACGAATTTATTATGATGTTTTTATCAATTCAACTTGAATTAAATCGACTCTCTTATCGGATTTCCAAATTGATGCAATGCATAATTGCTTGAATTTTAAAATTTGTGTTAACTTAGGCAATGTTTAATAATTACATTCTTATTCATCTTGAATTTGATTTCTTACTTAAGAGAATGACTTTTTTTGTTATTGGGTGCAAGAGTTCAATTATAGGCAGCATAAGAGGCCACCCAATAAAAACCTGGAAGGTATGTATGAACTCCACAGTCAACTAACATTCATAAAAGAAAATCATTAAAATGAAGTACTTTGGATTATGGGGGACTTTAATCTTCCGGATATAAATTGGAAAAACTGTGCAATAGATAACCATCAAACTAACAAAGATATTAATAAACACTTTATAGACACTATCGCCATAAACCTAGAACAGATGGTCAAAAAGCCACAAGGAAAAAAAAACAAAACTGTAGTTTTATTTTTAACGAATAGACCTGGGGTAGTGGTAGACTACGAAATAATTCCTGGACTGTCCGACACTGATATTGTTAGGGTAAACAATGCAATAAAAACTAAAATATGTAAGATACGTAGAAAAATAATCTATATGAAGAATAAATTTAATTCAATAAAATTGCTCCTAACAGACGCCAATTTCCAATAAAATGTCCCAAGTCATTTTAGCACAAATAGCCTAGTAGAAGAAATTTTAAAATATATGAAAACAAATCTAAAAACTATAATGGATGATAATTTTCCAACAAAACAAACATCAAATTACTTTAACAAATGCTACATTCTAAATTTAAAAAAACTATGTAAACAAAAAGAGAACGTATTAAAAAAAATTAAGGCTACCAATTTAAAAAGGATACACAAAACATACTTAAAGATTAAGCACTTGAAACAAAAACTTAGTTGAAACCCCCAAAATGAATATATACACAATGTGATTTCTAAATATAAAAATAAAAACTTATGGTCCTTTATTAAATTATAAATAATGGAACCTACAGGAATAGCCACACTAAAAGGCCCAAATAATAAAACCTTTAATGATAATGAAATCAAAGCAAACATCCTCAACACATATTTTGCATGAACATTGAATAGGAAGTTTTAATAAATTTAAATAAAATAGAAGCGATAGGTAACTTAACTGTAGATGAGATATGTATACAAACACTACTAAAAAAATTAAAATAAACAAAAGTAATGGTCTAGATGAATTGCCTGTAAAGTTATTAAAGGAACTAAGCAATGAACAATCCCCATTACTTGTAGTTCTTTTTCAAGCCTATATAAATCAGGGGGAAGTGCCCAATGATTGGAAATTAGCTAACGTAACTCCCCTCTTTAAAGAAGGTGATAAAACAGACCCTGGTAATTACAGACCTGTATCACTAGTATCACATTTAAATTACTAGAAACATAATATATTGCATAATAGTTAACTACCGAGACAAACATAATGCCCTGTGCCCCAATCAACACGGCTTTGGAAAAAACACATCATGTGGAACACAATTCATTGGTTTAATAGATGATCTGTCAAAAGGCTTAGACAATAATAATCAAATAGATACAATATTACAAGAGTTCTCAAAAGCATTTGACAAAGTTCCCTATTTTAGTTTACTAAAAAAAACATAACTGCTTTTGAATCTCAGGTCCCTTATATTATTGGATCCAAGACTTCCTTCTGCGTTGAGAGAAAACTGTAATAATTAATGGATCTAAATCAGCACCAATAACAGTTACAGTTAGATCAGAATAAGAAAGCACAATCTTACAAAAAGACTTAGATGAATTGATAAAATGGCAAGGCAGCCCACAGGGCGGGGGTGGGGGTCGTACGTTCGAACGAACCCCCTTCTGCGAATGTGTGCCCTTTTGTTGTAACAAATAGATTTTTTTTTCCAAGACGACTACCGAAAATCAATAAACGAAAAAAAAATACATAGCAAAGCTGAGCGCCACGAAGCATACAAAGACTTCTATCAATCGTATGCTTACGTTTTTCAGACTCTTAAGATAATTTCACTGCCACATGGAAAACACAACGACCAAGGATTTGATCCAAGTTTAACTAAAAATGGTGATTTGAACACGGACAGTAAGTCTCGAGCAACGTCACTTCTTCATTCCTTGTGTAACTTCACATTTATTGTGATGATGTTTTACCTTACAAACTGTTATCCAGGTTGGAAGGAATGAAAGTCCAACTTCAGAAAGAAGCGATTGACATCATTCAGGCTATGTCACTTAACGTCAAACAAGAGTTTAGAGAAATTATAACAAATGAAAATTCTTATTTTCAAAACACTAATGATCATATCGTTATCAAGGCGCAATATGTAGGAGTTGAAGCTTTATTGCCCAGAATTGCTAAACGGCAAATCTACAGATGCAATGTGAGCGCAGAAACGCAAATGCAACACTATCTGCGGAACTTAATTAAACCATTTCTGGAGCACATCATTGCTATACTCGATATGATATTCTCTGGCTTAACCAGGACATCCTCACAACTGTTAGCTCTTGTGCCAAGTGTTGTTAGAAATTGTACGTATTAAGATCTCAAAGGTGCTGTGGATTTATATAAGCACGATCTGCCTTCACCAAAGGGGCTGCCCGAATAGTTCAGTGGGTGGAAATTGAGGTTCAGCCTACGGGAAGAGTCAAAGCTACCAAAACATTACACGGAAGCTATAAAACATTGCAATAAATCGATGTATCCGAATATTTATTGCATACTGAAAATTGCGTGTGTGATTCCAGTGACTTTCTGCGCGTATGAGCGAAGTTTCAATGCACTCCCAAGTTTGCACAATTACATGAAATGTTCAATGGGACAGGAACGACTTGCCGAGCTTGCATTGATGCATATTCACTACGCTTTCAATATCAACGAGGACAGAGTTTTACATATATTTATTAACAAAAAACCAAGAAGGACTTACATCGAAGATGTTCTAAAATAAACCTCATAACATTGTGGTCTTCCGTCTTGTCAGTGCCGTACCATAATGTATGTAATTCAAATTATTCAACACTTGCGCATGCAGATTTCATTATTAACAAGAAAAGAAATGTATGATCGAGTACTTGCATTTTTTTATAAAATACTATTTTGGAAATTTTTATTAACAGTGTTCATTATTTATTGCATGAAAACTTACTTCTTTGGTCACTGTATGCACTGAAAACAATTTTTTTGCAAAACGACGCAATAAAGACGAGAAGTGTAATCAACGCCCTGAATAATTCATAGGTCCAGAATTGTTGATTAAACATTCTCATTCAAACTTGAAGTCATAGCACAAAATATTGTTGGTATCTGAACATGAAATGCTTTCGCGAAAGTTTGCGAACACCCCTGAACAAAGTCTGGGTACGGTCTTATGGGAAACTAACTGGAGTATGTATGACCACCCAAAAAAGTTTCGAATGTTAAGAGTAACAAATAAATAGAAACAAATAAATTTAAAATATTTCATTCATGGAAAAGAACTAACCAAAACTAAAAATGCAAAATACTTAGCGTAATAATAAATGTGAAACGATCATGGAATCCTCATGTCAATGAAGTTATTAAAAAAGCAAACAAAACCTTAGGCTTTATAAAAAGAAACTTTAAAAAATTTAATAGATATATAAAACTAAAATGCTACCTCACTTTGGTGAGACATCTACTAGAATTTGCACCTTCTGTATGGGACCCATCCACCAAAGAAAACATTGAAAAACTAGAACAAATTCAAAAAGGAGCTGCCAGATTCATTACTGGAAAATATTCAATACTGACAAGAATAACACCATTTGTAAATTATTTAAACCTAGAAACACTAGAGGATAGAAGAACCAAGAGTAAAGTAGTTATAATACATATAGCAATTAATTCTAATTGAGAAATACAACACAAAGATAAATTAATACAACCCTCAGATAGACATAAGGATAACAACACCTTTCTTATTCCGTTTGCAAGAACAAACAAGAACAAATAATCGTCCGGAATGTGGTCGTGGCATGGGTTGCCCGAAAAAACCAGGAAAACCAACACTTTATCAACATTTAAAGCTCTAATAAGAATTTAAGACTAGATTCAAACCATAGATAAGCGTAGGATGCAATAATCTTATGTGTAGAAGGAGCGTCTGTAACAGATAAGATAAGACTAGACGACATTTTCTTTTCGTCATAAAAGAGTCTTTAAAATTCATCGTGAAAAGAATTTACACTACTTTTGTTAAACCTAACAGCCTGAAAGTTATAAATTTGCGTTAACAAAGGAAATGACACTGTAACTAAATCATAGTTAGAGAATCATAATTTAACTTATTTCTCTTTTTAATTTAAAACAAAATTAGTTCTGAGTATGTGAGTTTTGTGTTTATGTGTAATTGGTGATGGATCACTATTGTAGTCTTCTTAAAAATTATGAAAAATGTGGATACAGTATACCCTCACCTATTTTCTTGGTTACCAATTCACGGCCCCGCATATTCGTGGGTAAGCTCTTAACCCTATCGCATCGAACTTTACTGTACTGTACTGTATTATAATTACCTGAACGCTGAGTACTGTACTTATATAACTAAGTTTGCCTTTAAATATGTTCCATTTATTTTGGTCAATTATAATGCATGTGTTTTACGCATAGAAAATAACTTTACCGTACAGTAATACAATATGGGTAACTATGCTATCCACTGTTATTGTCCTCCTGTATTTCGGTTTCTTTTTTATTTAATAAAATACTGTTAAATTACATAATTAAAATGTGTTTACATTATCATTTATACATTAGTGAAATACATAATTGCATGCATTAATGCTACATTATTACTGTGTTAATAAGTAAGGGTGTCTTAATAAAAGGTTTTGGAAGCATTTAGTACCGCATATAATCTCATATAAAGGCGTTTTAAAACTGAATCAAATAATCGCGGTTTTTCGCCATTCGCGGATATAGTCGGGGTAAATAACGTAACCCAGGGAATAGCAAGGTAATAATGTATTCAATATTAAAACTCAACTGTACTTTGGTCTTTGATTTTTTGAAGGTACAGTGTTTCAATCAAAGGATACATAACACCCATAATCATACTGCTGACCACTATCAACAACACACTGGTGTGCATCGTTTTACTCAAACCGCACATGCGCAGTTTAACAAATGCTCTTTTGGTTGCCATTGCGATAGCGGACACGATGACCGGGCTGTTTCAGGTCCCAGTGTTCATTTACTTTTACGCTACCGAGAGGGTAGACGAGTGGATCCCTTATAACTGGTGCTACGCCATCTACGTCCTGGAGGAGTACATCCCAACCATCTTCCACACGGCGTCCATCTGGTTGACGATGGCGCTGGCTATTCAGCGGTATATCTGCGTGCGCCACCCGTTTAAGGCCCGGACCTGGTGCACGATGCGCAAGGTCATCTATGGCATCAGCGCCATCTGCTTCATCGCCACGCTCAGCCATACACCAAGGTTCTTCGAGACATACAGCATCGCGACGTGGCGGCGGTCACGCCTGAACCACAGCGTCATGGTCTCGGCCTGTGCCATACGCTGGCGGTCGTGGATCGTCGCCCACGTCAATACCTTCTTCGGCATCTACTTCTGGTTCAGGGTCATCTTTATCCATCTAATCCCCTGCGTGTTTCTAGTGGTCTTAAACTCGCTGCTCATTTTCACCATGAGAAAAGCGACGAAGACGCGCATACAGATGCTTGGGCAGAACATTACAGGAGAGAGCCAGCATTTAAAAGAATCCAACTCCACGACGTTAATGTTGGTCACTGTGGTGATTTTGTTCCTGCTGGGAGAGTTGCCAATTGGAGTTGTTATGATTATGTTGACTATCAAAGAGATATTTGGTGTCTTTTTTTTCCCGCCTGAAACATTTCAGGCAAGTTTCATCTTTTTTTAAACTTATGTTTTAAAATAAATTTTAGCGCTTTAAAAGATATTTTATTTTAAATCAGCTGTCCTTTTTTTAATTGTGTCAAAATGATTATTTGTCTGATGACAGAATGCAATAAAACACTTTCAATCTTTGAAAAGTGTACTCAAAATATATAACGAGTGGGTTTTTGAACGTTGCCGAGTAATAACCAGAGTAGTCAAAGTGCGCTCGGGTATCCGTAAAAATGTGACTGCTTTGTTTATACCAACGGTGACCAAACTGCGGCTCGCAAGCCCCCATGCGTCTATGTTCATATTGCGGCTAGAGAACATTTTATCAATTTAAAATATTTCGTTTAAAATATATACTATGAAATACGTTTAACACCTAAAAGCTTAAGAATAAATATCTGTCCATGGGAAATAAAATGCTGTCTCGAAAAACTACAATGTACTTTGATACATAATTTTTCTCTGAATATGAAACAAAAATCTCTTAACACAAAAAAGTTGTTCGTTTTTTTAATGAATCAATGAAAACACGACCACACCGCCTAGAATTACGAGGGGCTGGAAATCAAAGAAAGGCCGTTTTTTATGTTATTATTAATAACACTCATACTTTTATTATTGGAAAGCACGGTAATGTAGCTTTGGAATACAACAACATTGAGTTACCGGTTGAGACGATCCAATGTTGTTTATCTAACCCCCTCTCACTACTCAGTCCATTCAAATCCCCCCCAAACTTTAAAAAACAACAAAAAAACTAGTCTATTATTGGGGTTTAAAAAAAATAATTCAATAAGTGAATGATTATCATTGTAGTCACAGCAATAAATGAAATTTTTTGTTTTGTTTTTTAATCAGGGAAGAAACAAAGGCTTGAAAATAATTTAGGCTTGATGTAAATTTTAAAAGTTGAAGTGAGTGAGGTGTTTATAAATACTTACTAGCCGCCACCTAGCGGACATTAAAATTCAAGCTGCTGGGACCGTATGACCTGACTGAACGTTACGTCATGGGTGTTGACATTTTGTTTGAATGTTCAGTTTACTGTAGTCTTAGCTTATGATTTTGACGAATGAAATTAACAGCAAGAAAATAGTCTGTAGTGCATTTAATTTCACAATAGTGTTTCATTTGAAGCATGCCGTTGACTATTGTGTGATATGAGGTGAATGTATGGTAGCTAGGTTGCATTGCCTATTTGCCTTGTATAGCGGTCATGACGGCGAAAAGTATGCGAAGTTTCGAACTGTTGCCCGAGTACCCCTTCAAATATTGAACGGATATCCGGGCAGCTTTTTCAACAATATTGACAGCCTTATTCACGAGAAATGTTACCTTTAAGCTGCGCGGCTGTGCAGGATCACATATATCTGACTTACGCCGCGCATCAAATTTTGTAAAATATTGCACAAATAATTGATGCTGCGCAACTTTGCACACGGACCGACGAACCTTAGAGGGAACAATAGTCACGAGTCATAACTGTTTTTAATATACTTTTTAACCTTATTAACCAACATCTACAACATTGTTAAATAAATCTAATGGGATCGGTAGCTCTGCACTTCAAGACACAAGGGGGTGTAGGCATGGTGGTCGAGCTTTATGCGTGCTTGGGTGGCATACAAAAAGTCACGAGTTCAAATCTCGATATAGGCAGGTCTCCCGAGTACAAAGGTTCCCTGAGTCCCCAAATGGTACCGGACAATAATCAAGGGAAACGACAAGTCTGAGATGTGTGCCCTGATATCCGTGGCTTGTGAACACTTTGTTACATTGTTTATATATTAATTATGAGGTTTTTGCTAAATTGTTCCATTGAATATAACATTTTCAATCATCTTTTGTTTGTTATTTTGGCTAATAATTATTTCCAAATTTCAAAATCCATCGTTCGCAATGCAAATTAATCCAATAGTTTTGATTGGAAATGTCTTTGAAATAAAAACTAATCCTTTTTTAGTTTTAAAAAAAATATTGATGTTAAAAAAATAATAATTTTTTCCCTAGCATCACTTAAAACTATGTGAAGTTAAGTCAACTGAAAAGACAAACTATTTTTAGTCAACATTAATTTTTTTTTAAATTCAATTTTGTTTTTTTTTAATTTATAAATAGAGTAATATTGTAAACCCAAAAACATTTAGTATCATTAAAAATAAATATATTAATGTAGACTTTACTGAAAACTTTTCTTGTGCAGGTTATCGTAATTATTACCGCACATGTCATAACTTTGCGTAATGCCACTTTTGTTCTAATTAGTTTTAAATTGAATGGTAAATTACAATCGCTCCTTGACTGCTTGATATTGCTGGATGCTTGGATTTATTTTTATTGAGAATATAAACGTCTCGGGGATGGTGAGGAAGTGACGTGACAATAACCTTGAAATGCCGTCGAATGTCTTCAGTGCGCCACTATATACCGAGACAGATAACTAATTTCTTACTGGCTTGCATTGTCATATATTGGGTATGATTTTGATTTGCAATCAACTTATGAGCTTTTTGCTTCGTTGAAGAATATGTCGGAAAGTTTACGATGCGATCTGACTAAAATTCCTTTAAACGTGACTTTCCTAAGTAGAATTGCGAAAACGGAGATAAATTTTATGGCTCAAAGCAAGAAGAGACAATTTATATAGTATATTTAATGAACGTTAAATGGAATTTGAGTATGTTAAATTGAGAAATTTAAGTTTTACTCCACTTATTAGTGAATTTTTTAAAATAAAATTCATATGATTAAATGATTAACAAATGTAAAAAAACTTCCTATTGAAAGTAAACGTTTTTTTCAAAAACTAATTTTCTGTTTCATTCGTCTCCTGCAGCTGCTAGGTCTATTCGGCAACTTCTTCATCCAGCTCAGCTGCCCAATCAACTTCTTCATCTACTGCGGAATGAGCAGGAAGTTCCGGGACACGTTCAAACGTCTGTTCAAATGCCAAAAAAGGAGGCTACTCAACAACAGGGCACTCTTTACAGGAGATGGCAAAAGAAGCCCGTAACTGGAATCAAAACTTCGTTCTTAAGTAATTATAATTTAAATACCTACAAAAATGTTGCTTTTGTATATCGAGTTTATGTATTTATAATTTATACATTGAAAATTAGATATTTTTAAAGATAAAAACACATTTTAAAGCAAATGTAGTAATTTAAATTTGACTTCCCTTTTTTCACAAAAAATCAAATAATTATAATTATACGTCAAAAATATAAAACAAACAAGAAATAAAAACTGGAATGAGTATTTCAATGCAATTTCCAACAAGGAATTTCCCTTTTTTTTCATGGGAAATCATTCTAGGTTATATTAAAAGTCGATTCAAATAAGTAATTCTGAAACTAAACACAATATGACGTCATATCCCCTCACGCTACATCACACCAAGAATGTGTCAATATAATGCGCAACACGCATAAATCTAACATAAGCATTCACAAAGCGGGAAAACCCCATTAACTATCAATATAGATTACATTAAAATTCATTTTAAATCAATAATTTTGAAACTTAACAAAACAATTGCTTTCAAAAATTGCTTCTAAAATTACGGAGTCGAACGGAGGTGTTTTATTCCAAAGATTCATTTTCGAACATTGTTCTAAATATTATTAGCTATTGTTTTACGTTTGTTTCAACTCGATAGATTTAGGAGTGGGGAGAAATTGACAAAATTATGATATTTTTTCGGGTTTTTTTTATTTTCCAGGAAATCCACTACACCTTTTCGGTATTTTTTGGCCCGTTGCACATCCTTGGGACCTACTTAGCATATTTGCAAAAGACCCGAACCCTCTATCTGGTATGGTTCAGGAGGAGTTGCATGTGCAAGATTTACAGACATTTCGAATCTATGAACGCAAATTTTTTCAAGGGAAATTGCGTTAAAAATTTATAAAATAAATTCCACATAATGGTGCAAAGCTGAACAGCTCTTTCCTATATCTTATTTTAAGTCTCACTCAAAATCATTGGCTACTATAGCCGCGGGGTTGTAACTTCTACTTTTAATTATCTTTTGTTATTCATAGATTAGAACAAAATCAAATATAATTAAGGTAGTTTTTAAAGGCCAACAACAATATTCATTTAGTTAACAAAGGTTGTTTCTCATTTAATTTCTCGCGGTGTTGAAAATGTTTGAATACAACGTTTGAAATGTGTTGGGGTGGTTCAGTTTAGTCAGGTGATTATTATTATTTATTTTATCAATTTATTTATAGCATTCTTTTTTTTTCTTTTAAAACACAACATTTTTTTGCTGAGGTTTAACATGTGTTCTGTCTGCATGCTACTTGATTTAAGTCTTTACTTACATTGTTTACCTGACATTTATTCAGTTGCCTTTCAAAATAACCCTCATCTTAATTCGTTTATCAGCCTGCTAAGATTTGATAATTCTCACGTTGATGTGAGACCAATTTTTAAATTAATTTTCTTTTTAATGTAATTGACACCAAAGTATTTGTTTTCGAAATTGAAGGAAACAACAACACAATTTTATTTATTTAAAGGGAAGAAAGAAACACATTTCTCCTCACATTTTCTACTTTAAAGCTCTAACTTTCAGAAAATGTTGTTAAAATAATTGCTGTCAATGTAAATTAAAGTGAAGCACATCCAATGCATATATCAGGTCTAATAGTAATATTTAGACGCCATAAAATTAATTAATAAATCATGTGCAACTATAAATGGTGATCTTGCCCTTCTTGCACATACCCAACAACAGATGCAGGAGAAAACAAACATTGTCGCAGCCACTTCTGCTGGCATTCACAAAGGGAAGAGTAAAATCCTCAAGGTTGATGCCACCAGTACATCACCCATTATGCTTGAAGGAGAAGCCCTTGAGGAGGTGGACAGTTTTGTTTACTTTGGCAGCGTGGTAGATAAACATGGTGGTAAAGATGCTGACGTCAAAATAAGAATTGGAAAAGCAAGAGCAGCCTTCCAGCAACTCAAGATTGTTTGGGTCTCCAAAAACTTAGGCAGCAAGTTAAGAATAAGGATTTTTAACGCTATGGTGAAACCTGTGATGCTATATGGAGCCAAGACATGGAGAACAACGGCCGTAAATCTGAACCGAATCCAGTCCTTCATCATAGGCTGTAAGAATGGGTAATTAATTTGAGTCCCTTTTCTGCATGCTGTGACTCATTTTAAAAATAAAAATATTGTTCATCAATCCAACTGTGGAAGGAGTTAAGTGGAGGAGGTAAGGGAAGGTGTCTCCTCTCACGGGCTTGTGTCGGTATGTGAAAGCAAGTTGGCTTCCTTTCATATGAAACATCAGACACCGCCTCTCTGTGCTGTCAAGCCTTCCAGCCGGTATGGCTGTTCCCGACCCACTCCCCTCAATATCAACATTGTCCTTGATTAATCTGCACCTGTTACGCCATTTTCCTTGACTCGAAAACTCCGTAAGTCGATTTTTTTAGGGTACCTTTCAGTTCGAATTAGAGAGGCCGATTGTATTTATTCATATATGTACGCCCTTGAATTAAAATTCGCTTATTATCCCAAATATGAAAAACTTAAGCTTTTTTCTATAACGCTTATACTATCGATGCATGCTCGTTGCGCTTTGATATTTAAATACTATAACAATTTATTTTTAAAGTCTTCAATTTTTTTCGCTACTTGTTCTCTAATTTCACATTATTTAAAAAAATTGGAAGACTGTTCCACACTTTCTGTGCCACTGATTCAAAAGAGAGCACGCCAAAAAAGACACTTAAATAAATACTCACTTATTATCCCAAGTATTGAGCCACCAATGTAGGCCATTGATTCACAACTCATTTATTTCTTAAGTATTGAACCACAAATGTACGCCTTTTATCGATTTTGTATAAAAATATTATATGACGTCATTTTTTAAGCTTATATTGTAATTTTTGAAAAGGGAACGACGTAAAAATAGGATTTGAGGATTTATAATTATATGAAATACTTTGTGTACATTTCAGCATGTTTAATATTTCGTATTTATCAAACAAGGATAAGTTACTTATGTTAATTATGTATATTGATTCCCAGTTTCTGTATTGATGTAGGTGCTGTTAGGTGATTAAGTTTATATTAAGATTAAGATGTAGCATGAAAAATCAGTTGAAGTTATTAAAACTGTTCCGCTTTTTCAATTGTTTAATTTAGAGATGTATCTATTCATTTCAAATAATAATTTACTACGAACTTCTATTGCAATGTTTTGCGTGTCATTATTATATTACGCAAATTTGTAGCCAAACGACATAATTTATTGTTTTAAATGTACACTTTTAGTTATGTTAATTTTTGTGCTATTAATATTTGGTGTTGTTTTTTTTCGATAAAATGCCAGAATGTGTATTTCTTTTTTATGGTATAGAGTAAAAATCAGAAGATTTCATAATAAACTCCATCTTTGATTTTGTAAATACACTTAGATGTTATTTAGAAACATAAGTTTATTAAAAGATTAAATTTCTCAAAGTTCCAGTTCATTTTTTTAAATTATAAATCTCCTTACCACAGCACGCATTGTGCTCTTTCATTAAAAATTAACCTCAATTAATATTACTGAGAACTAATGAAGTCTGTTCCAACTGACGCTAAGACAGTAACAAAATGTACTAAATGAGAAAATTAATATTTAATTTTATGGAGAATGTTTTTTCCATATAAAAATAAACTATTTAAAGTTTTGAAAGGGTTGCCCTCTATGTAATTGAGAAAAAGGTTACAATTGTGTAGCAGACGGAGATTCGAAACTAAGATAATGCTAAAATGTCGGGAAACGCCAAGGTCCAAACCGGTAGGAGCTTGTAATGTCACATATGTTTAAAATCGCTGTACGGATCTTAGAGATGGCATAGGTGAAAGATAGGATGTAGATGATAAAAATCAAGGCATCTGTCGAGGATTAAGAAATCCCAAGCCACCATTTCGTCCACATCACTATCTAACAGTTAGAAGTAATATTTAGGACATGTAGTGCCAGGACTGAATAGAAAAAATATGAACCGCGAAGAACTCTGCGGACGTCCACACTGAGGAAACCTTTCGCCAGGGTAATTTAGGTTGGCGATGGAGTGAGATACGTAGATACGAATAAGGATGTTTGTTAACAGGACGCAGGAAACTTGTCCTAAAAGACTTAGAGTCAACGTGAGGAGCGATTTTGTAAATTATTAGAAGGTGTGGCAAAACATGAGAAGGGCTTAGCGTCAACATGAAGAGGGAGTTTGTAAATTATTAGTCTGGATTGTAACAAGATGAGAAGGGTTAGGAGTCAATGTGAAGAGGGAGGTGGTAAATTATTAGCAGGGAGTGTAAAAATACGGGAAGGATTAGGAGTCAGCATGAGGAGGGAGGTTGTAAATTAATAGCAGGGAGTGTAACAATACGGGAAGTGTTAGGAGTTAGCATCATGAGGGATGTTTTCAACAATTAGTCTGGTGTGTAACAAGACGAGAAGAGTTATGGTACAGAGGGGAAGTTTAATGTTGACATGTTTTTTGGTTAAAGTGTTTTGGAAAATGGGAATTTCAAGTTTAAGTTTCACATAACAGTACATGCGGAGAGGAGAAAGAAATAGGTTATAACCAAATCTAAAGTGCAAAAGGCGGCAAATGGGGTTGGCGTTGTTTTTAGTCACCCCTTTGTCACAACTTAGTGACCGAGCCAGAGGGGTAGTCAAGTCACAATTTCTCAAAGAATAAAACACCTCAACACTTCCTCCCTCTCCTCAGACTTATTATCATCTATCGTTAATGTCTTATAACCATCGTTAGAGTGTGTTGTGTCACAACTAAGAAATATTAGTGATATTAGTGATGCTCCCATGTCGAGTGACATGCATCTCCTAACAATGACTATCAAGACAAAATAAGAGTTGTAAATGCTTAGAAAGACCTCTTGAAGTCCACGACATCAACAAAATAAAATAGAGTTACAACCACAAACAAACGAAGGAAGAAAGATGGAGCAATGATGTTGTTAAATGTTGCTCAGAGAAAAAGTTGGTGACCCTCCTTTAAAAGAAGACAAGACCATCCCTTTCTGTATCATGATCGTCTGTCTTTCTACAAGTTTACCATTACTCGAGTGGTGTATCTTTGTTCTCCCTTCCTACTTATGTCGTGACCGAGACAATACCGTTTCCCTTATTCTCTTTTACAAAAACGACCGGTAACCTCCAAGTCTGTTACTATTACTCCAACGGCATGTATTCGTTCTCCCTTTGTGTAATTCCACTCTTATACTATCATCCCCTCACCCCGCACCCATATCGTCTACCCCCCTTACAGACCTTGTCTTTATCACAGCATACATCCTTACAGGTCATGTTAGGGATTACCACCTCGTACATAAAATAGCTTCTAACGTTTTCTCAAACCGACCAACTTCATCCAAGGTTTGGTAAAACCGTCCATGATGTGATTACCGCCCGTATATAAAACTTTCCGAGCCTTACTTATCTGACAACACTTTCATCGCACCTAGTACAACAATCTATGTTATAACGGTTTCCTCCCTCCCAAGCCCTTAATTTTTCTGAACCCTACGTACTTAGAAAACATCTTCATATCTGTGGCGATAAAGATGTTTAATGTATATATTAAGTGACTAAGTGGTCTAGAGGTGTATTATAAGTGATCACTAGAATTGATCCTTATGTCCTCAAGGATACCTTTAATTGCCTCAACACAATTGACATATAACAAACTAGGGTAGCGTAATTTAAATTAATGAAATTTAATTACATTTAAACATCAGATTTTCAAATGAATGTTCATGAATAAATTACTCAATGATTTATTATAGTCTAACAATAATCCGTTCTCATATAACGATCACTTAATTATTTAATATAGCCTAGCAATAGTCCCTTCTAGTATAGCATTGTGATCATCAGATACTGGCCAATCATAATGCTCGTTGGTAAAATTCTTATATTGTCATCAGAATCCTAGGAGTCCCACTGAGTAATAGCACGACTCTCTTCTTCTGGTTGTTGTACTGGATTGCTGTCTGTTAAGTCTCTATGTTAGGTGGATTGTACCTTGCTCTCCGCTACACACAACATACACAAGAGATGACACAAGTCTGTGTAACGATGCAATGTTTATTCTACTATAAACAACTGTACAACTGGCTGTCTTGCCTTGACATAAAATACATCTATATATAACGGCTGTATGCTCAAGCATGCCCTCGGTCCGACCCGACCGCTTCTGGGCGACGTTAAACTCAACTCTGTTTTACTGCAACCCTGCAGCTCCCCGGTCTATCCTGACCGGTCTGACCGCACAACACTGTGCGAAGTACACAACTCTCTGCAACACCCCGCACTCGTCTCGACTACTCTCTTATATACCCCCCAACTGGTCTCAACTGACCCTGGCGTGTCCTCTGGTCATGTCCCTGACATATCCCGTGTGACCAGAAGTTCACTCAGACATCACTAGACATTATTCCCGTGATAGGAGTTCATACCCGTCAACAACGCCTTGACCCGACTCCAACACTGGCTCACAACAATCTCACCACAATCATTCGCAGTGATTCTCATACCCTGACATATCCCCCCTCTTCCGTTAGATTCTACTTACGGGTAGAATCTCACAATACAACAAAGTCAGGGCATGGAATCACTGCACATTACAATTACAATAATATAATACATAATGAAATAATATCTTTCAAATAATTTTATACACAACATTGCATGAAAAAAAACACTAGTATATACAACACAGAGCATAAATCCACTTGGTCGTACCTTTATACGACTTCACTAACCCGCAACTCGTACGTTATCATTATCTTTAATCTCATAGAACAACCTTCGACATCCTCCTGGTCATAGCACTACAACATATTCATTACCCAACAATTGACCATTTTTACGCTAGATTGTTTTATATTTACCAACTGACTCTACTGGTTCCTCATATAAATGCCTTAAGATATTTATTCCAGGATTAGCTCCAGCATGAGATAATGTTATAGGGATAACTACTTATCCAAACTATAGACATTTCAGCCTGATTGTATTTAACCCATTACAATCAATTATATAACAATCATGTGCATATAGTAGTCATAATCAACATAATTCATCATAATACTCATAATCATGAACAAAATCATTATCATCATATCTCATAATTTCATAAATATATATATATATATATATATAAATAATTACATCTCCTTATAATGAAATTTTGCCCGAGGTCACCCGGAGCCAAAAATTATAATAAAAAACATCAGCACGAAAGTACAACCATCTCATATTTATTTACAACCATCCGTAAGTACTAACTAACATAAGTACATAATCGCTATGAAACCTTACAATCATGTTCATATAATAATAATACTGGCCCGAGGTGACTCAGACCTCAATTTCTACCCAAATTAGTCCCCTTACTTGTCTCTTATTTTTGGGTCGTTCTATTTCCAACACTTTGTTTATATTGTTCATGTCTGGTTTTAAGATGCCTGCTCCAATTCTATGTCCCAGAAATTCGATTGATTCTTTACCTATTTCTAACTTAGATGGTTTAATGGTGAACCCTGCCTTTTTCAAAATCTCTAAAACCTCTCGAGTAACTCGTATATGTGACTCCCAGTCGTCTGTGTATACACAGATATCGTCAAAATAAGTAACTACCTCTTTTACTCCTTTGAATAATTTCTTAACAATTTTATTGAACGTTGCCGGTGCGGTTGCCAATCCGAATGGCATAAAGTTATATTGATATGCCCCGTCTGGGCCTTGAAAAGCTGTGTATTCTTTGCTTTTCTCCTCAAGAGGTATTTGCCAATATCCCTTTGTTAAGTCTAGTTTCGTAAAGTATTTGGCTTTATTCATGTGTTCTAGAAGTTTATCCTGGTTAGGTATAACTTCTGCTACTTTTTTTGTAATTGCGTTCAATTTTCTATAATCCACGCAAGTCCGAATCGATCCATCTTTTTTCTTAATTAAAACTAAGGGAGAGCAATATGGTGACTGTGATTCCTCGATTATACCTAGTTCTAACATCATACTAATCTCTTCTTTTAGACTTTGAATCATATGTATAGGTATTGCATAAGGTTTTACGTTAATGGGCTTAGAGTCTAATAATTCTATTTTGTGCGTACCCGCCGATGTTTTCCCTGGGATATCTGAAATGATTTCTTTGTACTCTTGCACCATATCGTCAACTTGTCTTTTCTGTTTCTCCGTTAGTTCCTTATTAATGTCAATGCCTGAATTAACCTTGACGTTGATTAACGGAATTTGCTTAATGTCTTCACTATTTACATCTTCCTCTTCTTCTTCGGCTATCACTGTGGCACTGGCACCATTAATTGTCTTTTCATTTTTCTCTGCTGCCGATAAGTTCGCATCTGTGTTATCCATGTTATTTTCGACAAATTTTGTTAATCTGTTGAGGTGATAAACTATACGCTTATGTCCCTTCGCAATCTCTACATTAAATTTCGATAATTTTCTCGTGACGGTGAATGGACCTTCTGAATACAGAGCGAGTTTATTTCCTTTTTTAGGTTTCAACACGAGCACTTTGTCACCAACTTTGTATATCTTTCTCTCTAGCCCTTTGATCATAATATTGTTTATATTTATTTGCCTTTCCTTTCGTGATTGCCTCTGTTTTATATAACCCTGATTTTATTCTGTTTTTGAGGTCTATTATATATTCACTAGACGCCCCGCGGCGTAGCATACGCCGCAGACTTGCTCATAGATAGTGCAAGGAAAAAAGGGAGGGGGAGAACGGACACAAACAGTAGCACGAACAAATGGGAACAACGCGGGTGAACGATGGGGGACCACCGAAGCATTTCTGGTAAGTATTTAGGACATCGCCACAATATATAAACAAATATTACAGCCATGAAGCCAAGTTGGAGAGCAACAACTTCGTCCATGAACGAAATATGCGAACAATAGAAACAGACAGGTACCTGGTGAAGGAATTGATATAACATTGAACAAAGCTTTTTTCCGTGACATGCGAAGCGGTGTTTATGTTTGCTAAGAAAGGGGGGAAAAGAATAGGCATTGACATTTTTAAAAATAAAAAAAAACATATGTTGCCACTTGGGCTTGAACCTAAGACCTTCCGCATGTTAGGCGGATGTAATAACCAATATACTACGAAATACATACACACTATGCAGGAACTTCGAAAGTGAATGTAAAAAACATTGCTGTCTCAAGACATGCCCCACCCCTCCACTACCTTCGCTTGCCAACCGTTAACTGTGTTTAGTTGACCCGAGCGAGGGTCATTCGTCATGCTCGGTTGCACATATTTTTGCTACTTACTTGCCTGGCATGGTCCCATGAAGAGAATTATATATATAGATATGTTGTTTTACCTTCCTCTGTCGTATTTTCATTTGTCAGTATTTTCCTTAAAATTGACATTGGTCCTCTCACTTTTCGCCCGAAGAGGAGTTCATAAGGAGACATTGCCGTTGTCTCGTTCGGAACTTCCCGATATGCAAACAAAATTGCCGGCAAAAATCTATCCCAATTGTTGGGTTCCTCATCTGCCACTTTTCTTAACATGCTTTTTAGGGTGCCATTTAATCTTTCCACCATCCCGTTAGACTGTGGGTGGTAAATAGAAGAGTGACTGGATTTTATGTTAAACAATTCACACACCTGTTTGTACATATCGGAGGAGAACTGGGGCCCGTTATCTGACAAGATCTCTTCAGGGAATCCCATTCTAGAGAATATTGTTAATAGGGCCTCATAAACGTCTTGTGTTGTTATATTTTTTAGCGCAATAGCTTCAGGCCAACGAGTAGCCATATCTACCAACGTAAGGATATATCTATTCTTATTATCACTTAATTGTAATGGCCCTACGATATCAATAGCAACCTTCTGAAATGGTGTTCCGATCACTTCCATTTGACCTAACTCTATGGGTTTTATGCTCCCCGGTGGACGTGCTTTTTGGCAAATAGGGCAAGACTTAATGAATTCCTTGATATCTATGCTCATACGTGGCCAGAAATACTGAGAAACAAATTCTGTATTTGGTTCTTCTGACTGACATGTGTCCGGCTAATGCTGTTGTATGAGCCGTTTCTAAGACTAATCGTCGGTATGGTTTCGGAATCACCAATTTTTTTTCAACACTGTTATCTATTTTAGAAATAAATATCCTGTATACCCTGACACTGTCTGTTGGTGAACCGTACTCCTAATGTTGTCTGCGGCATTGGTTCACATGGGATGCTTGATTGAGTGTTATTCTGTGTGTTCAACTTGTTGTATCACAGTTCTTTCTGGGTGCTGCTGGGTTTGACGATTTATGTTGTTTTCTGTTGATTATCACGTTATTCTCCAAGTAGGGGAATAATACCTCGTCTATTATCAGACGACTTCAATTTACACCGTGTGTCACATTGGCTTCTGCTAAGTACGGGGTACTTGTGGCCGGCTTCAATTCGCACAATAGTATAGTGTGTCGAACTGGCTTCAATCAGTACAATAGTGTGACTGACTGGCTTCAGAAGAATACTAGTATGTACTCAACTGGTTGTAGTTTTATATCTGTGGAGTAGGTCATATACAGCCAAGGATGATCTGTTCAAGCCCTGTCTCCACGTTACAACAATTCCTCCTGGCGTACTGTCGGGTCAGGATACTACACGCCTGTGTAGTAGGTCAAGTAGATCACTGGATTTACCGGGCATCAGGAACAAGTCTAAAAATAGAAACAAACCTAGGGTAGTTTCCTATAGTTATATTTGGGCTTTGTCCACTTCTAGCACTGAACCTTCAGAGCACAGTACCAAAAGGGATCTCACAATTTTACATGAATACAAATTATTATTAAGATTGTAATAGGTTATCTATAACCAAGGGTGCAGACATAAATGGCTGACAACTGATACGTGGGTTCTCTATGGCATCCATTAATCCTCAAGGGATGATGGCGTTTCCTCCTGCTCCTCCACCCCCTCCTCTTTCTCCTGGCCCTTTTCTCCTCGCTCCTGGCTGTAAGGGAAGTTTCTGTGACTAGAATGCTCTCGCATTCTTTTGCCTGCAAGGAGGAGCGCTCCTCAGCAATGGTCTCCCACGTTTTATGGTCAATCTGCGCCAGAGTCATGTGTTTCTTGAAGACATCCTTGAAGCGCAAGCAGGGGCGTCCTGTCTTCCGCATACCAGTTGCCAGCTCGCCGTAAAGCAAGGCTCTTGGATTGTGCTCCGAGCTCATCCTGCGGACATTTCCCAACCACCGCAGGCACCTCTCGCTCAGGATTGAGTGCATGCTCAGCATATAACTCCTTCTGACTACCTCGACATTCGTGATCTTGTTCTGCCACTTGATGTGCAGAATCCTGCGCAAGCATCGTAAGTGGAAGCTGTTGAGTTGCTTTGCTTGTTTGGCATAGGTCGTCCAGCACTCGCTGCCATAGAGGAGTGTGCTGAGCACGCAGGCCTGGTACACAGTGATTTTCGTCCTATCAGTGAGCTGTGCATTGTTCCACACTCTTTGATTCAGCCTAGCCGATTCTGGTTTCAATTTCATTTTCCAGGGAGAGTGTGCTTGCAACGAAGAGGGCTTTCTGTTGCTCTCGACACTTCTCTTGTAGCTGACGGAGTGAGAAGATCATGTCCATGGTTGACCAGCCAGCCCGAAAACCGCATTGTGATTCCGGGTAAACATTATGTGCCAGAGTTTGCAGGCGTGCAAGGATCACTCTGGCAAAAGCCTTTCCCACAATACTCAGTAAGAAGATGCCACGATAGTTATTGCAATTGCTCGATCACCTTTGTTTTTATAAAGCGTGACTATTTTGGCGTCACGCATATCCTGTGGGATGTGACCGTGTTCCCAGCAATCACATATGAGTTCGTGCAGAGGCTTCAGTAGTGCTGGCTGGCCGTGCTTAAGTACTTCTGCAGGAATGCCATTGTTGTCTGGGGCCTTCCCATTGTTCAGATGATCGATAGCCCTACTAAGTGACGGTGGAGTATCAAGCTGATCTAGGACTGGTAGATCTGGGATTCTTTCTATGGCAGAGTCAGATACTACATTCTGTGTCGCATAGAGTTCTAGATAGTACTCAGTCCAGCGCCGCATCTGCTTGTCTCGTTCTGTGATCATCTCACCTGATTTCTCTTGATAGGAGCTGACTTTGATGTTGTTGGCCCAGTTGCCTTTTTTATGCCTTCGTACATTTTTTTAATATCATCCTGATCAGCAGCAGATTTAATGCTTTTGCATAGTTCCACCCAATAAGTGTTAGCGCAAAAACGTGCAGTCTTCCGGGCTGTGTTTCTGGCATTTCTGAGACATTGCAGGGTGTCAGGTCCTTTGGAAGCTTTGTAGGCCAATAGAGCTTTTCTTTTTGTCTCCGTCACGGGATTCATTGTAACCCAGTGGGCCTCAAACAAATCTTCATTTTTTCTTTCCTTCCTCCCGAGGACGGCAAGAGAGGTGTTGTAAATAGCGTCTCGAAGATGGAGCCAATTCGCATCGATTTGTTCTGTTCCTATAGCATCATGGGGATTGGGGATTGCTTTCTGCGAGGCATTGGCCTTAAGAGCTTGCTCAAGCTTGGTGTTAAGTTGATCCCTTATCTCAGGACAGCTGATATTCTGCGTGTTGATGCGAGTTTCACCCTTGCTAATAGAGTGACACAATTTCTTTGGTATTAATTTGATTCTACTTGCGACCAAAGAGTGGTCTGTGTCACAGTCGGCACTGTAGTAACTGCGTGTTTGGAGCACACTGGCCAAGTCAGATCGCCTGGTGAGAACGAGATCAAGCTGGTGCCAGTGCTTGGAGCGGGGGTGTCTGCAAGACACTTTGTGGATATTCTTGCATTTGAAAAATGTGGTGTTAGTTACACACAGATTGTGAGTATTGCATAGCCCGAGGAGTCGCTGGCCGTTGTTATTAATTTTACCAATGCCGTGTAAGCCAATGCTGGTGGACCAGGCTTTGTGATCTGCACCTACCCTGGCGTTGAAGTCATCGAGGAGGTATAGACTCTCATGTGTGGGAATATTTGCTACTGCGGAGTCTAGAGCCTCATAGAAGTTGTCTTTTAACTCTTCTTAAGAGCAAAGAGTTGGTGCATACAGGCTGATGATATGGGCTGCGCCTGATGATGTTGAAAGTTTAATGCCGAGTATCCTCTCATAGCCAAGTGCCACCAGTTCAACATACGACATAAGAGAGTTTTTTATGGCAAAACTGACGCCATGCTGCCTTGGTCTGTCTCATGGTAGTCCTTGCCAGACAAATGTGTAGTTGGCCTCAACCACTTTGCCGTTGTCAGTCAGCTGCGTCTCCTGTAGGCATGCAATGTCGATGCCGAGACGGGAAAGTTCCCTGTAAATGACCGCTGTCTTCCTCATATCTTCCGTACATGAGGGGTCAGAGTTAAAACCAGTGCAGAGGGTTCTGACATTCCAGCTTGCTTAACGAAGTGCTGTTACTTCTTTCTTATTTTTTCAGTTGGTGTTTGGGTTTTGGCTCGCTTTTTGAGTTGATAACTCTGAGCCCCTTGCACCCAATGGGGCAGACGAGCTATGACGGAACATCACCCTACTGGCTGGGGGCTGCCCAGCTTAAGGCGGGCGGTAGATGCTCAGTGAGACATGGCGATCTCTCCCACCGTCTGGAACGACCCCTGGCGCCTAGTTCTACGCCAATCGAGCAATGGCTTATAACCGGTAACTGGCGTTCCACGTGTTGTGTCTACGCCTTGCAGCGAAGCTGGAGTGACCTCTCCAGGATTGGGTTGCGGAGGTAGAGGGGAAAAAAGAAACAAAAGGAGGCTACGATA
Organism: Ampullaceana balthica; assembly: GCA_944989445.1. Classification (NCBI taxonomy): domain Eukaryota; kingdom Metazoa; phylum Mollusca; class Gastropoda; family Lymnaeidae; genus Ampullaceana; species Ampullaceana balthica. The sequence continues at coordinate 1,546,659 of CALYLW010000021.1, forward strand.
GCCTAGGCAAGGCTTTATAGAAGACCAGCTTTTGCCCAGGCAGCAGGCCCTCTCTCTCTCCACACAAATGGTGATTCCAAGGAAACAGCTTAGCTGATACAACAAGGCGCCATCTGTATCGCAGGAGTTGACATAGATATAGCGCATCGCAATAAAACTGCCTAAGGGACTCCGTCTCCTGATTTTCTGTTAAGGTTTACTCCCGTAGTCTCTCCATGAACAGGTGTGGCCGCGAGACAGCGGGGGTTTGAGATTGGATTTTCCCTCTCCTAGATGAGCTACCTATCAAGGTTTATGAGCCCCATCTGCCAAAAGTGGCTGATTTTTAGGCGCCAGCGGCCCGCCTTCACCCCTTCTCCTGTCAGTTGAAACGTGATCCGCCAGACTTGGTAACAAGTTATGCGAGAAGGCCAGGAGTTGGACTTTGGTTAGCAGAGGCTATTATGAGACGCAAGCTATAGGGATATTTCGAGAGGAATGGATGCTTATTTCCCACTCCCACCCCCGGCAATACTATGTGGGTTAATATCAATATTAACGTAACTTATTTTATATTTTTATATCGTATTCCATCTGACCGATGGAAACGAGTGTAACTATATATGATTAAAAGAATATGCGGGATATTTAAATCCTCGAATAGTCCGACATGGTGAACTAAGATTAATTCAACCATTGTGACATGTATTAATTATAATTCAATAATAAATATTCAATTAATGGCAACAAATGAAAGAATATACAATGCTTAAGTAAACTAGTTAGAGTCAGTCCTACCAGCGCTGGTTTAGAAAAGTTGGCCTTTCCACATCAAGAATGAAATACCAAGTCCGTTAAACTGAGAATGTATTCACTATGTCTGTGACTAACTCCAGTTAGATCTTGGCAGGAAAAGGACGAAATCCTCATCTGCTCTTGTATTTATAACCATCGGATGACGTGGAATTCAATTACTTTCTTATTGGATGTTACTCACTGTCCGTTGGCCTTGGTTTTATATTTGTGTACCCCTTATTTGAAAAATTAACCAGTTCCGCTATTTGCATGTTCAGATTTCAATGAATCAGAGTTCATTCCCTTTCGTTGTTTATGTAGTACGGTGTAGCATTAAATTGGCGGTTCATAAATTTCGTCACTTTCATCGCACCTAGTACAATAATCTATGTTATAACGGTTTCCTCCCAAGCCTTTAACTTTTCTGAACCCTACGTACTGAAAAAAACATCTTCATATCTCCTGGACAAAACAATGTCTAGGCTGGAGTACACCCTTACATATAAAAATTTTTCAACAAAACCAAAAAACAATATATTCGTAGTTAGGGGCCCATTGTGGACAGAACATAAAACTAAATACATTAAGTCTTTACCGAGGACTTTCTATCACACCTATTAACAACACGAGACTAAAAAAAGGGGGGGGGGAATTAGAGACCTAATTTAAACAATCTTGTCGTGTGACAGTATGAGTTTCTCTTTGTAAAACATAACTTTTACACTCAAAACTTACATTACTCAAACAAATATTGTTTTTAAGTCGACCCCTGTATGGCACTTAAAGATGGGGAACGAGGCGCTAACTTTTGGTTTATTGTACCGGTTTCTCATCGGAGGTGTTTCTAGCGGTTTGTGGGGGTGCGGACCGCATCTGGTAATAGCCTGATGTGACACCAAAATTAGAAATTATGCATGTTCCCGTTATTAGGTCTATGGGGTGGTAAATCATCAGGGGAGTGACACTATGAGTTTGAAGACCCAGATATTCAAAGTCATAGACTGACGTGTTAAGATAGATGTTATATTGCTCTTAAAGTAGATTATTTTTAAAAAAAATAGTAATAAAAAAATCCAAACGCTGGTATTATATATTCACTCACAATTTTAACACACAGAGTACTTTAATGTTGATATGATTTATTTAGTCATTTTTCCTTCTCTAGATTTTATCATCATGTCATTCTAAGTTAAGAGGCGCCTATGAGAGCTGCAGTACACGGGGTGGCGCCGCTATAGTTTACGTAGCGGTCGAACATAATCAAGATAAGTTAAGGAAAAATTATTAGCAACAAGTTTTGGACTTTGTTATCAGGGTTTTATGATATCAACTGTCCACTGCTTTAAGTTACAGTGACCGCTGTACATGTCGTTATATGTAGAAAGTCATTTCATGCAGAATTTTTACTATAAATGTCAGTTGCTAAAGTTGTTGAGTTCCCTGTTCTACATTTGAAAAGATATATTTGTGTTTACACCAGATCTCTTGCCAGATCCCAAGTGAGTTTTGACATACAGACATACGACATATATAGTTCCTTTGACATACAGACATAAGACACATATAGATGACATTACATGAAAAGACAAGAGACTCTTTGTATACTTTACTTTTATCTTTTATTATTACTAATAGGATGAACAATATTCTATAGCGTTAATCATTTCTAAAACGTCATACCTCATTCGGTCATTTGGCTAATTTTAGATTCATGTCAAACATTTCTGAAACATCCATTATAACAATGTATTTTGTTACAATGATCTCACTAAAAACGATATTCTAGGTGCAATTTTCGTGCAAAAATTATTTCTTTACACTTAGTTTTGCAGCTGAATAAATTATTTAAATGCCAAAGACTTAAAATGTAAAATAAATAAGTCTAAACATTTTTAAAGATGCGTGTAAGCGGTCGTTCGATAGTCGTAACTACGGTAGTCCTAGGGTAATAGTAGTCAATTATTAACAAATATATTTATTTTAATATTGATTGTTTTCCTTGGTCCTTATAAAAATAAATGCCTTGGTATTTATTAGTAATAAACTTACACTAAGATTATGACTTTAATTATAATTACATCATTAGTAATTTTACCAAATAGTATGAATGAATAAGTTTTATAAAATTCACGGATGAACGAGCGAATGAACTTAAAAAAGTATATTCATAGTCACTGATCAGTTTACTTATTAAATTTAATTCCCTCTCGCAAGTACGTTCTATTTCTTATTATATGAAAAATTATAATATAACAAATAACATAACCGTATACTAATATATATTTATTAAAATTCTATAAAATTATGCTTAAGGTTTTGAAAATTTTCCTTCAAAAAAAATGTCTACTACATACCTTCGTTTGGAAAGGCTGTGGACGAAAAATCTAATTGTTTGGATATATAAAATGTCCTAAAAATATATTTGTAAACAAATTTTTGGCTACTCAAAAAACTCAATTTATACAGGAACAACGCAGACAAGTTTACTGACCTTACACTCAATCTGGGTGCAAACATTTTTGTTGAATTCTATTATTAGACTTCGGGTAAATAATGACAACCCCTATAAGTCGAGTTTCTTCTTCTTTCGCTGCCTCGGGTCACGCGGTGGTATCTCACATGTTTGAGTCGATGTATCTCTCAGTGAACAAGAAGCTGTATCTATCGACAAGTCTGAGTAAAAAGAAGACTAATTTTAAAACAAATTTATTTTAATTAATATTCTCTAAAATTATTCCAATTTCACTTACAAGTTAACTTAAACTATAAACAAACAGGGGGTGACTAAAAATAAGGGTGGGGGGAAAAGCTAGAGTACAGTCAACAATTAATATCCTTAGAGGGAATGGGTTCACTAGACGATCACATCTAGTTAAGAAAAGAAACATAAAAGACCCCTTGACTTATATCTACACTAAGATGAGCTCCACTACTTTGTTTAAAAAATGCTAAGAATCTATTAAACCTATTAAAAGGAAGAAAGATAACCCCCTTAAAATTAGAAAATATTCCCGATACTAAGATTAGAAGCATTACTTTTCGTTTTTTTTAAAATACTATGAATCTATTAAATTTATTAAAAGAAAGAAAGGAAACACCATTAAACTTAGAAAATATTCCTGATACTAAGATAAGAAGTACTACTTTTATTTTAAAAATACTATGAATCTATTAAAACTACTAAAATGAACAAAGAAAACACCATTAAACCTAGAAAACTATCCCTCTCCTCCTCCAATAGTAGGTACTTCTAATTCAGACAAAACACAAAGAAAACAGGCAGGCGTCAACCTAGAAAGAATTTATAATTATAATACTAAAATGAGAACGGCTAAAGGTGTCAAATAAACTTAGTGGAAACTCTATAATTTAGAAACACCACGAACAAAAAAAAGACCTTTTCATAACATAGACATCCCACACTTAGATTAGAATCTCTACATTACTTTTAAAATCATATAAAACTACTAAAATATTAAAATTTACAAAGAAAACAACCTTAAATTAACCACAAATATCTGCAATTGCCCCCACCCACACCCTCTCCTCGTTTGTATTATTTATTTTAACCAACGCATTACTTGTCGTGGACCACATTCCATACCTCAACTAATTTATTTTAAAAAAACTGCCATAAATCAAGCGGTAACATCCGGCCATCCAAACCCCTCTCCTCGTTTGTTCTATTGATTTTAACCAAAACCAGTGCATTCTAGCTCACTTCGTGACTTCCTGTACATAATTTATACCACCCCACCTATACTAACATCCTACCAAAAGCCAACACCCGCCATTTTTCGTCCACTCCTTCTCATTTTGTCTAATTAATTATAATGTATACTTAGCATTCCTGGTTGTAGCCTATACCTTCGTCTACATACCCCACTATGTTACTATAATTAAATTCGCCAACAACAAAACCTAACCAACGGGGTACACCCTAATAAAATACATCGCCTAACAACATGAAACGCATAAAAAGCATAATAAGAACCCTTAAATTATACCATTCAACAAATAAAATACTATTCAAAATAAATAAAAATAGCTGGAGAACCCTTAAATACCACCATTCAACAAATATAATACAATTTAAAATAAATAAACATACATTCTTATTTAGGGATATACACAACCTGTCTTTCGTAAGAGCCGTAAATGGATTTTTCCAGCTAGGATCCATCATTAAATCTGTTATCCTTGTATTTGTTTGCTTCTATTTTATACGGCTTTTTTGTAAAATTATTATATTTTCTTTCTATCTAGAATGCGCCTTGCTACCTTGAAAGCAATTTACAATGCATTGTTAGACCGCTGGGTAACCAGCACAACTGGGAGGAATACAACATTTAAGGAGTTAGTCGACGACCAACTCCGGTCTGTGTTAAAAGAGGTCATTACTGAAGAAGAACTTAAAAATACAAACTACGCTGAGGTCTGGTGGAAAGTTTTCCATTTTCGTCTAGAGAGAAACGACAGCAACCTGTGAGGTTCCCAGAACCGGAATCCACAATACCAGAAGTTGAAGCTGATGATGAATTCGATTATAGCTTACTAGACGAACCGTGGGATATAGACGGATTTTTATTTTAAAATAAATGCTGAAAATTGTATGATACTTGTTTTATTTTACATTGTGTTGTTGTAATTAGTTACATGTCAAAATAAACTTAATAAACAAACTAATAATAATTGATAACCGTTCCAAAATTCAATAAGATTCAAAATAAAACTCAAAAACAAAGTTAAATAACATAATGTTTTAAATTTGAAAATATAGACTTAAAAATCATAATCCTTTTCGTTTTCAGATTAATGTTAACCAAACAACACACGAACCTTTGACGTCAGCATTTGTGTTGTAAACAGTGCTGACTGACTCAAAGAGTTATTTTTTTTGGTGCAGTAAATTGGTGCGCTGCTTTCTTAAGTTAGTTGAAAAATCGTGTGGTGATTAGCACTGTAAAGAAATATTATATAAATACTTTGTGAACATTGCAGGAATATTTAGTATTTATCATACAAGGATAAGTTTTATCTTTCTTATCTTATCTGTTTGATATAAGATTAATTTGACTAGCTTTTTTTAAAATATCATTTGTGTAATTTTTTATAAAAATCAAAAGTTATTTAAGCAACTAGTTTTTTTAACACTTTATTAAACTAAACGGAATTATTCATTTAATATTTAAATAATTTATTTGCAAATTTAATGTCTTTATTTTATTCCTACATTTCAGATGTTATTCTTTTCTCAACCTTCTGCGTGATGCTCAGCCACCCAATCAACTTTTTCATCTACTGCGGTATGAACAAGAAGTTCCGTGATACGTTCAAACGTCTGTTCACGTGCCAAGAAATGCTCTAGGTCAAGCCTGCTCACAAAAACTTTTTTAGCTCAATTCGGTAGATTTTCAGAATATGATGATATATGGTTGAGAAGTTGAGAGCTAACGAATCATAACAATAGGCTGAGAGTCTCCAATTTTGTAATAAATGAAGAACATTATCTTCACCGTTCGAACTACAATAACCAGACCAAAAAATATGTATGTATAATGTTCAAAAAGAGTGTAGTTCAGTCCATTCTTTTGCATCCTGTGGTAAATATGGGCATGCAGTGAAGCGGAACAATAATACAGAGGGAAAATAACTTGAAGGTTAGGTCATAATAAACAAAAAAATCAGGAGGAAGAGGTTAACAGCTCACAATCGTTTGCAAGGTCAAGCTGCGATGACACTAGAAAATCAAATGCAAAATTCCCGATACCAAAGTTATGAGATACTAGATGTTTACTTTGGCCCATTTAAGCCATTGTATTTCGCGAACTGGTCAGCGAAATTCTGAAATTCGGACTTTGGAGGGACGATTTACAGCAACAGTGACCAGTTCCCAAATTGACATGCCAATTCGAACTCTTTGCGATGTCGTGCTTCGACATGACACATACAAATTTAACTGGTTTGCATATAAAGATTTTTTAAAAATCCCTTATATTAACTTCCCCGCTGTCTCTGTCTCTCTGTCTGTCTTGGGCGGGCACCGCGGAAAAACAGAAGTCTAAAATGACCCACTTCCCGTCATGTCATCGAGCTGAAATTCCGCACACGGACCAGCTTCACATAACAATGCATCGTATCAAAAATTCAGATCGATCGAACGTATAGTTATTAAATTAATGCATTTTTAGTTTATCTATAAAACCATATGTAGAGTTCGCTATCGTTTACATTTTACGGGTCACTTGACTTCACCCCAGCCACAGGTGAACACATCTCGTGTTTTAACCAGGTGTACCGGCGGGCTTTTGTTTACATTTTGCGTGTCACGCTGAGCTCGGTCCAGCGATCGGTGACAAGACCTTTCCCCTCTCCCACCCCCCCCCCGGGTTAAAAGCAAAGGAGAGATATTTTCGGTTTCAGTCTGTAAATGTTTGTCGCGTTTGCACATTATGCCTCATATATAAGGGATTTATAGTCAAAAACTTTGTTTTTACGGGTTTGTTTTATTTTCTTATTTGTTCATATTACTTAACAAAATCAAACTTAACAGTTTAACAACTTTAACGTCGAATTTATTTGGCTGATTCAGATGCTGACCAAGTTCAAAAAATAAACATCTCTCCTCTAAAAAGTGGATTGAAGCTGGACTTTCTAGAGGTAAATGTCCATGGGAATATTCATAAATATTGTGATTAACGCTGGCGTATTTATAGTCGAAATTAGATCAACGTGTGTGAAACCTCTTGATTTCAGTGAACGTATTTTGCTCATAAATAAAATGATGTCCAAATGAGTAAAATATCAGCAACCACTCTCAAGGTACAGGGTTCAAAGCCAATTAAAGACATAGATTTTATAAACTTTACACTGAAACTAGTTTTAATATTTCATATACACTTTTTATTATTTTCCATGTTTGTGGTAAAGAGATATTATTTCTATAAATTAAGTCGACAGTTCCAATCTGAATAATTAAAAATCAATAAATCTATTACATTTTTACCTAAATGATCTTGTGTATCCTTAATGAGCTAATTTAAAGATTGAAATATAGTTTAATAATTGATATAAATATTAATTTATATATATATATATATATATATATATATATATTTACTAGCGTATCACCCGTTAAAAATATGTTTTTATATATATATATATAAATATATATATATATATATATATATTTGAAATGCAATCGTACGCCTTCTCCGTTCATATATAAACCAAAATATTAAGTTCAATCAAGTAAAATTTTCCACAGTGTGTATATAATCAAATCATTTAGATTTAAATTTAAAAAAACAGTTTAAAAAACGTTTTTACTATAAATCCTTTATGAACGAGACATAACTATAATAATGTTCATCATAATACGTAGCGCAAGAGAATCAAAAATTCAAAATTATAGTTATTTGTCTTTAAATATGTTTAATATTATGCGCACCGATCAGGAATATGTTTATAAAAAGTGTTGTCAAAAATACGCACCTTATTGCGCGACAGGAAAGGTTGTTCAATATAATACGCACCGCGACATTCTATCTCAAAAATTTAACTTGATAAATAGAGATAAATAACATAAACAACAAATTCAATAACTTAATTACAGTACATGAAATCGATCTGAAATTTCGATACATTGATTTTATCATCGGTACAAACTGCCTGCAAAATTTCAGCTCGCTAGCTTACGAGGAAGTGGGTTAAAATCGATCCAAAGTTTTTTTGACAAGGACTCAAACAATCAACCAGACACCACAAGTTAATACTAAGGATTTAATAAAAAACAACCCTTAAAAAACCAAGTTTTTGACTATAAATCCTTTACGCATGAGACGTAACTAAAAGAATGTTCATTATAACACGCAGCGCAAGAACATCCAAAAATACAACATTGCAGTTGTGTCGTAAAACGTGTTTAATATAATGCGCACCGATCAGGAATATGTTTATAAAAAGTGCTGTCAATAAAATACGCACCTTATTGCGCGACAGAAAGGTTGTTCAATATAATACGCACCGCGACGCTCTATCTCAAAAAATAGCATGATACAGAGGAATAAATAAAATAATCTAAAAAATCAATAATTTAATTACGGTACATGCGATCGATCTGAAATTTTGATACTTTGTTTTTATCATCGGTACGAAACTGCCTGCAAAATTGCAGCTCGCTATCTTGCAAGCAAGTGGGTTAAAAATCGATCAAAAGTTTTGGCGACAAGGGCGGTCGGTCGGTCGGTCGGTCGGCCGCAGACACCACGAGTTACTATAAAGGATTTAAAAAGGCATTTGCTCTATCTTGTAAATTCCAATCAAAACTGTACTATTTTAATTGTTCTTTGTATTCCTCCAAATTGTTTATTAATTTTCAAGGTATTTAATTAACGTTGTAAACACTTTCTTTCTTGACTATTGCACATGTAGTAATCAAGTAACTTTAAAATGTATTTTCTTTTACATTATATATTTATATTAGAGCTGCGGAAATTATCGATTAATTTCTCGATTAATCGTTAAAATTTTTTAAAGATGAAATGATTGTTAACGATTAATCGACCCATTACTTAAAAATTAATGGAAATCAATAAGTAACAAAAAATAAATAATTAAAAAATAGCGGCCGATAAATAATAAATTTTCCTACGATTGCACGAACATTTGGTTTTATACTATTGACTGACGAGAATGTTCAAAATGTTGATAAATTTGCCTACCATGGATCAAACACTTCGCCTAATTATCAAACCAAATGAATTGATGTTATAATGGCAGTAATGGAGTCTTACTCAGAGACAGAAAATTAAGTAATTTAATATAGGCTCTAATACGCACTTTTAGGTTTTCATGAGAAAAAAATATTTGATTGGATATTATATGTGTATTGGAAATATATAAACATAATATGAAAGACAAATATACTATTTTTATAAAATTGACTTTTTAATGATATGCTACCATATGGTAACAGTGCGTCTATAAGGTAAAAAAAAGTAAAACAGAATATAAACGAACATGACAACTATAATAATTTTAAAAGATGATTATTTAATCGTGAACACCAATAAGTGTAAATATTAATTTGATTACAAGTACATTTTTATATGTTGAATATACTGCTTTTATTATTCATGAAAATGATAATAGGTATAGTAAAAACCATAAAAAAAAAGAAAAGAAAATCTAATAATATTTTTTTAATAAAATACCTACATAAAGCCCATTACACCTACATACAAATCTAGTTTGAGTCTAGTGAAACCGTTTGACTTTTGCGTCTTGAAAAGTTGAATACTACATCAGTACATGTTACTAATTTTTACACATTTAATTATAAAAAATCCCCTGTAATTTGATCTCCTGAATCTTTCTTTTTTGTAAATTGGCTCATGACAATGCCCAAATATTCAGGTCTTACTGTTATGGGTAGAATATCTGCATTAAGTCCTCTCATTGCTCTGGCTCTATATACAAAAAAGGATGACCACATTTTCTAAACCCTAATTTACCTTTTTTCATTAGGCATATTGCAATCTGGGTCTTGAAATCAAGTAGAGCAAGGATATTTTGTTGATTCCATTCTTCATTACTACAGGCCTTCCTATAGATCAGTCATGCCTGAACTACTGCCATATTCGTAATATCCACTTGAAAACAATCATTGCGTGTTGTTTATTTCTTACTTGTAACATTGCTAACTAGACGGAGCACAATATTTCCAGAAGCTCCTATAACCAATTCTATTTTACATGGCAGAATTTTACAGCACTATCATTCAAAGTTATGAATCACTCCAGTAACAAAAGAACACACGCATTTTTTTAAAGTTTAATATTCCAAGTTTTGTGAAAATCCATTTATTTTCTCATTATCTAAAACTTAAACTATTTTTTTATATATAGATATAAGAAAAAATACATTAAGGGGCCCCCAGGCCCATTCAATTCAAGATGTACATTTTGATAACCTGTTCATTTAAATTCAGTTTCATCATGGATATATTTCTCAAGATCGTTAAAAACTGAATGGGAAATAATATCTTAGAGTAAACAAAAAAAGATATTTGGGGCCCCCGGCCCCTTCGATGTAAGATGTAAATTTCAAAATGCTGTTCATTTTAATGCAGTCTTATCATGGATATATTTCTCAAGATCGTTAAAAATAGAATGGGAAATAATATTTCAAATATATACGAAAGAAGACATTTGAAGCCCCCGGCCCTGAACAAATGAAAATTAGAAGTACAGTGCATTTTTTTATTTTATTATGGGCTACCAAGTTTTTATATACAAAATTTGGTTAAGATCCATTCATTTACTCAGTAGCTAACGCATAAACTAATTTTTAAATAGCTCATATAAGCAAAAAACGACATTAAGGGCCACAGGGCCCATTTAGTGAAAGATGTCAAGTTCAAAACACCTGTTTATTTTAATCAATTTCATAGTAGATAAATTTATCTATATTTCTCAAGATCGTTAATAATTTAATGGGGAATGAAATTTTAAACGTTTATAAAAAAAGACATTTTGGGCCCCCAGTCCCGAAGAAATGGACGTTATGAAATTAGTGAAAATTGGTGAATATTAAACATTCATCGCTAACCTTTTTGGAAAATGACAACGATGCCACTGACAAACATGACCCTCTCAAGTTAAAGGGCAATGATTGATGAGATCTAGCAAAACAGTTATCTGCCTCGACATTTGAGTGGAGAAATCGTATTTTGTATGGACGTGGGCCATATGAATTTAAATGGGGAAACTACCGTTCGGCAGGAGGGATATTATAAATTCATTTTCAAAATTACTTGTTCATATGAATTAAGCCAAATTTCCAGATACGGTGATAGATTAAAATATCTTTTGAATAGTATGGAAAGATACAATACAAAGTATACCAAAACAAATAGTGAATTTTAATTTCTATAAAATATTAAGTTATTACATTTTTTGTAGAGCACTAATGTTGATTTAGAGTATAATGTTCATGATTGTGTAGCTACATACTATCATTGATATAATTAAAGATTATTAATTGGTAGAGAAAGTCTGTGCTTCGATACTATGTTTTTGGGATATTTTTTTTCTTTTCCACACATTGGTAAGTGTTCACTTTGAAAGCTGAGACAATTATCTCCCCTTTCACAGTGCTGTTGGAATGTAATAAATATTATTTCTTAAATAAACATTTTCACTGTATATTTTCGGCCACATAAATTATACCTTTCAACAGTGGCGTACCAAGAGGGGGGCAAATGCCCCGGGTGGCACTTTTTTAGGGGCGGCAAATTTATCATCGTAATGAGCTTTCCAAGAAAAAGTATAATATAAAGTGAAGCTTTTTATCAAACTAAAATATAAAACGAATAAGTAATTGAAAAAACAAATAAAGGAACCATCCTGCAATATGTAGACGTTATTCAGCTGCTTAAGCTTCAAAATTCGTATTGGATATAAATTCTTCTGAAACTATTGCTACTCAACTAAAAAACCAAGAGATTTTAGTATGAGAACGTGACACTGATTTACTGATTGGGGGTAGAGAATTCTTTGTTGTTAATTAGCTTCTAATATTTGAACAACGTCAAACAATGGAGTTCAATACAATAAAAGAGAAAGGTTTAAGATATAAGTTAATAAAAGAAACGAAGGAACTGTATTAAAATATGTGAACGTTTCATAGGCCAAAGCTTCCAACTCCATTATACAAATGCTAATGAACAGAAATCCAAGGCGTTGAAGTAGTATGAGAACATGACACTGACGTGGTGATACCTTTAAATGATTCACGTTTTTCAGCTGAGCATATTGTACAAGCGAAAATCGTTGTATCCGTTAAAATCCAAAAAACAGCCTATAACATTTCAAAGATATGCATGGACTTAATTGATAAAAATAAATTGCCCGTACTTACATATGAAAATTTGTGATTACTCTAATTTCAGTAAGATTGAGAGTGCCTAACACATTGACATCAACTTTTCTAAGTTAGACACGGATCTTACACCAAAACTATTTTTGCTACAATAGAACATTGTTACGCATTCTTTTACATTTCAACACACCATACAAATTAATGAATATACCAGGGAGGAACTTTTAAGGTTATTTTGAAAGCTAACGAAAAACTGACAGTTGGGGGAAAAGTTGTGTTCTTCGTCTTAACCAGATGAGGTTACTGTAGAAATGCGTGTGAGGTTTTGACACAATTCGGAGAACAAATATGATTTTCATATACCAGCTAATATATCAGACCTAAAAATTGTGCCTTTAAATTGGAGTATTAGAATATTAAAGTAGGTCACATTACATTACCAAACAAGGACTATGTTACAATAAAGGGTAAAACAACAGCGAATTGATGAATTCAAGCCCACTTGATTTATCCAAGTTCATTAAGATGTTTAGGCTTGAAGTTACCCTGCATAATTTAATATATTAATAATGAATATTTCGTACAACTTCCATAATAATGCCAGCTGCGAGAGAAGCTAATTAGAAAATATTAATTACGATCACCAATAATATTTTTGCTATTGCGCATGCCATGGCTGACCATACGATATTGATATAACTAAGATTGTGCCATGAGAAAAGACAGAAAACTTCAGTTTTAATCAAGAAAGGAGAGCTCTTCTATATTTTATATCTAACATAAAAATGGATATTGTCATTATTAATTTCTTATTAATTTTTTCTTTTTGTTTATAGAATCAACATATTTTTCAGGGGGTGGGAGCGGCAAACCTGGTTTCTGCCCCGGGCGGCAAATACTCATGCTACGCCTCTGCCTTTCAAAACGTATATTGTGAAACACACAATTTAAATACTAAAATTAATCTACTGCATTTTTCTCCTTCTTTTAAAATCCTATTAGAAAAACAGAATTTGTCAGTAAATGACATCGCTTAATACAATTGGATTATTTAACAGAACCATGACGATATATCTTTAAAACTGTTCCTCCCGTATCCCTACAATAAGATGAGTGATGTTGGAATAAACATAATTTCAAAGCTAATAAAAGATGCTATCGAATCACTGCAAATGATTTGCAGTGCAACAATATTGCCGTCTCGTTGGTATGGAGTGTAAGATATCACCCTCTCTTTTAACTATTTAAATTCCAAGATGATACCCCTTCAATTTTTTTCCAATAAATATTCTTACAATTTCGAAACTGTAAAAACAAAGGCTTGAGCCAGTGCTGCAAAATAACTCCTCCCCCAAACAGAGTCTCTTCCAGGTGAATTTTTAAAAAAAAGTAAATCAACCGTCCGCTTAGTAGATTGCTTGATTGAGGCCTTACATGCCAAAAATACTTTGATCGATTTTTAACCCACTTCACCGTATGCTAGCGAGCAGAACTTTTCAGGGAGACTCGTACCGATGACAAAAAAGATGTATCCCAATTTCAGATCGATGGAATGTACTGTAATTAAATTAATGCTTTTTTAGTTATCTTTATTTATCTCTATGTAGCATGATAATTTTTGTGCTAGAGTGTCGCGGTGCGTATTATATTGTACAACCATTTTATTACTTTCCATTCGCACTGTGCGGTGCGTATTATATTGAAGATACTTTTTAAAAATATATTCCCGATCTGTAAATGTAAATGATATTAATTGCTAATCTTTCTCGCGGTGCACACTATGTTAAACATGTTTAATAATCCTTTTCCCGTGATTAAATCGAGATGAAATTTAGCAGTCAAACTGTACAGGTTGTTTTTTTTTACTATAAATCCTTTATATATTTGAGACATAACTAAATTTTTTAATTTTTTCGATTTTCCAGCGATGCGTATTTTAATGAATATTCTTTTAGTTGTGTTTCGTATATAAATGATTTATAGTCGAAAACTTGGTTTTTTACGGTGGTTTTTTATTTAAAGTTCAATTTACTGATTTCCACAAGGTAACTGGAGAGTCTATTTTAATATTTACATAAACACTGAAACACTAAAAAAACCTGGCAAAAAAATATTTCATCAAGGAAACACATATTTTTTAACAAAAAGTTTTCAAAAATTAAAACAAAAATATAATTACTTTTCACAATTTCGATTCCTTCTAAGCCCAGTGATTTTTTCAGTCACTCGCTAATTTCATTTTTCATTTAACGTTTATAATGTTGCACCATCCCACTTATCTCCCCATTAATAAAACTAAAGGTTTTTGTTTATCTTAAGTTCCTCACACTTAAGACAAGATATCCTCTAATTTAATTAATAAAGGCAGTTTCAGATTATTGATCAAGTCAACGTTTTAATTAACTTCAAAAAATTATGTCATTAAGTCATGACAGTATCGAATTAATTAAATTATGTTAACATTATATTAACCCAACCAGTCCCTGATTAATTAATCCAAGTCAGAATCAGAGTCAATATTATTGTAGAAAAATTTTTTTAAAAAAAAAGAATTAATTTCAAAACGCATCTGCTTAGCTAAAGTGCCTGCGCTTTTGCATGTGGTTTTGGCAGGTACAAAGAAACAATTTGATTGATGATTTAGAGATTATACGACAAAAAAATTCAAAAAAAGGTGCAATTCTTTTTTTTTAACAACATCGTCAAGTCTCTGACACCATAAAAAAATCCAATCTAAGATCAAAGCAGAGGAAAAATACGTCCCATCATGATCAAGACATGTACTGTACTGTGCATGGGACAGTGCTTGGACCTGTCTTTTAGCAACGAGACGCTGGACGCCTTGTGGACCTGTCTGAAGTTTCTGTGCAACGTCAAAGTTGAGGGCCACCAGCGGGCATCGTTTCTCAGCTACTTGGCCACAAACGTGTCGGTGGATATGAACGCCATCAGCTTCCGCAACTGCACATATGAAGAAGCCTATTTACTAAACACGGTCAATGGGTGAGTTTAGATCTATTTTTAAAAGGGAAGTTTTAAAATAAGTCGTGTTAATTATAACATTATTGCCATAAAATTTCCTGGATTAGTGAGTTTGGGAAGATTTAAGGTAAGGATTTAGGATCTATAAAAGTAAGTTTGTTTAATATTTTAGAGTTACGTGTGTAAAAATATAGAATAAAAATAAATAGGATTTTGATAAACCAAATTTAAATTTTCAGATTCTTTGTTTGTTCTTCCATCACAAATTAAAATAATTCAAATCATATATTTGAAATTAAATATGAAACTAAATAAAAACAGAACATTTATCTGAACTAATAAAAGGCAAAGCCTTTACTCACTCAAACACACAGTCATCATTAATTCTCACTCTTTCCGTTTGGGTAGAAGCATGAAACTTTGAGAAAATGCATCGGAGATATTTTTAATTACAAATCATTGGCGGCTAGAAAGAAGCCCGCATAAAATGTAGTGTTGTTTTTTTTTCTTCGAATATGGGCTGTGGCGGAGTCGTTGTCTAGGGGTTGAGGTCCCCCCTTGGCCACAGATATTTACCACGTAGACGGGTAAAAGACTTAGCAACGCTGGGTTGTTTTCTTTCAACATAAGTTTAATGACATCCAGAAGCTTTGAACATATTTATGGTACAGTACAATTGGCAGTTTACAGTTGATGGTCATACCATCCAGAGTCCTCGGCCCAGCTCGACCGGATTGGACCACGTTCACAAAACTCCACACTCTATCGTACGTCTTTCACCTGCCTGCTACTTGGCAACTTAACACTCTCCCCGCGACACACAATGTGACCCCTATTATGCCCCCGTCTTGTCCGACCGGTTTTGACTGGACCCTGGGTCAATCACCATGTCTCCCTTTGACCGTGGTCCTGTCAATTCATTACAACTTGCACGTACCTTGAGTTCACTTGCCCCCGTTCCACGAGGACAAGTGTTCACCGCCCCATTTATGCGTAGTCATCCCCACACCACAACATCTGACCGTAAGATGGGCTATATTTAAATTAGTTCAATCTTCGGCTACAGTTTAAATGGATTGATCGTGACCAAACTTGGTATATAAAAACTTGATAACACATATTAAAATACAAAAAAGCAATAAAATACTCATTTCCATTCCATTTAGGGTCCAAAATCTTTGATTTTTCTAAACATTTAATTCTTTATTCCCCATCAGATTTTACACAATTTAATTAATGATGACAAATATATCTAACATGATCCTAATTGTAATCAATTGTTATTTTTAACTTCACGTGTTACAAAAATGAGGCTCGGGATTCAGTATATGTCTTTCTTTTTCTTATTTAAGTTGTATATATTTTATTGCCTTTATTCAATCGCCCTGAAACGTTGGTAAGATGTTGAGTACGTTCCATACTCAGTAAATTTATCGGTCTTGACCAAACTTGATCTAACGATTTGAGAGCCCATATTATAATTTATATAGGGTATTAAACTTCTAGCGTCTATCTCCTTAGGGCCGCGGGCCATAAACCTTTTTTTTTGTAAACCTTTGCAGCTCTACTCCTCAAATTTTAAACAATCTTGACCTTTTGAACTTTACAGCTTGCACAGTTTTTGCCTAAGGACCCTTAATGTCATTTTATTCGCCAATTGATTTTCACGACCTTGACAAATATTGACAAACGTGTATATGCACCATATTCAAGTTTAAACTCCAAAGTTTTTTTTAATATCCATTTTGCACCGTTAGTAGTTAGGAATGAGAGAAACGGTTAGATTTTTGGTGGCGGTGGCGGTGGCGGTGACGCCACCACAGCTGTTACCGTTACCGGCGGCGACGCGCGCGGTAATTATGTTAATTAGAGTGTCATGTTGTTATACAACATGTTCATTAGAGGTGTCATAAGTGTCATGTTGTTATACAACATGTTCATTAGTGTTAGACAATTTAATTAGTATGTCATGATAATTATGTTAATTAGGATATGATGTTGTTATATGTTCATTAGAGTATCTGTTCTTGTGGTTAAAGGGGGATAATCGTGTATTTAAGGTTTACTTCCCCTTTTTTAACTTTTTCAATGTATTCAATTTTTTAATCTTTAACTTTTTATTCAATTATTTCATAATTGAGTGTTCCTCAAATTATTTTTTATTTCATTATTGATTGGTCCTTAAAATATTTTTATGATTTTTTATTGTATTTTATTTGTTGAATGGTAGTATTTTAAAGGTTCTCAACCTATTTCTCTTTATTTTTTAATGTGTTTTATCTGTCGAATGGTAGTATTTTAAGGTTTTCAAGGTATTTTATTTATTTTTTAATTTATTTTATTTGTTGAATGGTCGTATTTAAGGGTTTTAAGTACGGTTTTTATGTGCTTCAGGTTGTTAGGCGATGTATTTTATTTGGGGTACTCGGCTGGACAGATGTTGTTGGTGGTGAATTTAATTCAAATAACATAGTGGGGGCAGTCGATGGCATAGGTTACATCAGGAATGGTTTAGTATATATTATAATTAATTAGACAAATTTAGGAGGGGTGGAAAAAAGCGAGAGTTTGGGTGTTGATCTGATGATAGTATAGGTGTGGTGGTATAATGTATGTACTAAAAGTGACGAAGGGGATTTAGAATGCGTTGGTTTAGGTTAAAATCAATAGTACTAACGAGGCGAGGTGTTTGGATGGCCATATGTTACCACTTGATGTATGACCATTTTAATAAGTTAGTGGGGGTATGGAATGTGGTCCAGGACAAATAATGCGTTGTTTTAGGTTAAAATCAATAAGACAAATGAGGAGCGGGGTATGGACGGGGGGAATTGCAGATGTTTGTGGTTAATTTAAGGTTGTTTTCTTTGTAAATATAAACAATTTTAGTAGTTTTATAGGATTTTCTAAACTAAAGCAACAGTTTTCATCTTAGTGTGGGGATCTATGTTATGAAAAGGTCTTTTTTGTTCGTAGTGTTTCTTAATTCTAGGGTTTCCACTAAGTTTATTTGACAGCTTTAGCCATGCTTCTTATCTTAGTATCGGGAATAATTTCTCAGTTTAACGGTGTTTCCTTTCTTCCTTGTAATAGTTTTTATTAGAATCATAGTTTAAGTCAAGAGGTCTTTTATGTTTCTTTTCTTAACTAGATGTGATCAGCTAGTAGTAGTAATATTTTATAAGGTTAACTGAGTCCTTTTCTTCATGTTTTTATTCATTAGAGGTGCTTATCTTAATGTCATGGACAGTTTTATAAAGTTCAATGGTCTTTTTGGTTGTATTTTTTTCATAATTAGATGTGCCCATCTACCCTTGACAATATTTTATAAGTTGAAGGGTCTTGTTTTTTGTTGTTTCTTAGTTAGAAGTTCTCCTCTTAGGGAAAGGGACATATATTTTTAATTTCAATGGAATCATTTTCTTAGTGTTTTTTTCTTAATTAGGGATTCTCAGCTTAAGTCCAAGGACAGATTTCATGGTTCAAGGGGACTTGTACGTTTCGTGTGGATAGGATGTTAGCCGTTGTTTCTTTTCTTAACTAGAGATTCTCAATATAGTGTCGAACACGATTCTATAAGTTCAATGGGTCTTTTTGTTATTTACAGATTCTAATCTTAAGACCGGGCACAGTTTTCTAAGTTACGTTGTCTTTTTTGTTAATGCTATTTTCTTAACTAGGGATTCTCCTCTTAGGGACAGGGACATATTTTTTACTTTCAACAGAATCATTTTCTTAGTGTTTTTCCTTAATTAGGGATTCTCAGCTTAAGTCCAAGGACATATTTCTAGGTTCAACGGGACTCGAGTTTGTTTCTTTTCTTAACTAGAGATTCTAATCTTAGTGTCGGGAATAGTGCTGAAGATCAATGGGTCTTTTTGTTTTTGTTATTTACAGATTCTAATCTTAAGATCGGGCACAGTTTTCTAAGTTACATTGTCTTTTTTGTTAATGCTATTTTCTTAACTAGAGATTCTCATCTTAGCGCAAAGCAAGATTCTATAAGTTCAATGGTCTTTTTGTTTTTGTTTTTTGTTACTTACGCATTCTCCTCTTAGGGACAGGGATAGATGTCTAATTTCAAGGGAATCATTTTTGTACATGTTATTTTGAGATTCTTATCTTAGTGTAGAGTGTAGAGCACGATTCTATAAGTTCAATGGTCTTTTTGTTTTTGTTTTTTGTTATGTACGCATTCTCCTCTTAGAGACAGCGACAGATTTCTAATTTCAAGGGAGTCATTTTCTTAGTGTTTTTATTTATTTATTAGAGTTAGTTATCTTAATGGCGCGGACAGTTTTTATAAAGTTTAACAGTGTTTGTTTGTTTTTCTTTCTCCATATACTATTGGTACCAAATTTGGTAATTTTTTAAAACATTGCTTGGCGTAATTTTGCGATATATTTTTTAGTTTGGTTGAATAATATTATTTAAACTTGAAGAAATTTTTACTAGTGTCAGGTAGACTTTGATAAACTGATTAAGTTTTTGTAATTCAACCATTCAACAGGTGTTGTAAATAATTTTTAACTGAGGGTTTTTTTATTCGTAAGTGTAGCTTTTGAAAAGTAATTTATTATTCTGTAAATTAATTTTAATTTTTGTAAACAAGTTTTCTGACTATTGCATTTTTTTGTTTGTTTTGGTCTAGTTTTAAACCGAAATTCAAGTGTAAAATAAGTGATCTCTTGTAAAGATTTGTAAGGAAGGTTATAATTTATGGTTTTGGTTAAATTTTACACATTTTATAAGTCAGTAATTGTTAACATTGGTAGGTAATTTTTGAGGAAAGGAAAATATGTGAAAACAGGTGATCGTTGTAGCGAAAGTTTAGGAAGCTATAATGTATCACTAGGGGTTATTACAAGTGATTGGTAAAGATTTACAGGTTTATGTTTATACTTGTAACACTAAAGATTAGATACCGTTGTATCTAGTTGGTCATCACATGTTGTAAATAGACGTGCGGCGAGTGCGTTATTGATCAGGGAAGGGAAACAGATGGTTTAAGCCACATGCGAAAATACGCAGACTGAATAGGTCAACGACTCGGCTAGAGTCCTATATACAGATTGAAAAGTTTCGCGTTTGCGATAATTAAACATCTGTTGGCCACAACGCGGTGTAGAAATTTATGGAAGGGGAATTGATTTTCTTTTTCATTCGGTTGTGACTTATCGCTGAGTAATATCTTTAAATAACATTATATTAAAATACGTCTTCCTGACTTTTGTGTTAAGAATTATAGTGGTTGCAGTAGTTTGTACGTTTCATCAAGTTCCAGTGTTTGCTGTTGTATGTTCATTATATGTCTTTCACATGTATACAACAAACCGGTACAATAAACCAAAAACTTAGCATCTCGTTCCTCATCTTTAAGGTCCATACACGGGACGACTTACAAGCGCATTTTTTGTTTAAGTAATGTAAGTTTTGAGTTTTAGAGTTATGTTTTACAAAGAGGAACTCATACTGTCACATGACACGATTTTTTACATTAAGGCTCTAAGTTTCTCTCCTTTTAGTCTCGTCTTGTTAATAGGTGTGATAGAAAGTCCTAGGTAAAGACTAGCTGTATTTAGTTTTATGTTCTGTTCACAATGACCCCTAACTACGAATAGGTTGTTCTTTGGTTTTGTTTTAAAAAATTTTTATATGTAAGGGTGTACTCCAACCTAGACATTGTTTTCTCTAGGAGATTACGAAGATTTTTTCTATGTACGTAGGGTTCAGGAAAGTTAAGGTATTGGGAGGTAACCACTATAACATTGATTTTTGTACTACGTGCGATGAAAGTGTTGTCAGGTAAGTAAGGTTTAGAAAGTGTTAGGTACGGGCTGTCATCGCAGCATGGATGGTTTTAACAACACTTGGATGAAGTTGCTCTGTTTGAGAAAACTTTAGAAAATATTTTATGTGCGGGGTGGTAATCCTTAACATGACCTGTAAGGATGTATGCTAAGATACAGACAAAGTCAGTAAAGGTGGTAGAAGATAACACCGATGATAGTTGGGTGCATCAAAGAAGTGCTCAGGTTGTCGACAAGGGAGAACAAATGTATGCCATTGGAGTAATAGTAACAGACTTGGAATTTGTCGGGCATGTTTGTAAAAGAGAGTAAGGGAAACGGTATTGTCACGGTCACGAACTAAGTAAGAAGGGAGAACAAAGATACACCGCTCGAGTAAAAGTAAACTTGTAGAAAGACAAACGGTCGTGATAAAGAAAACGATGGTCATGTTTTCTGTTAAGGGAGGGTTATAATTTTTTTTTCCTAGAGCCCACATTTAACAACATCGTTGTTTCATCTTTCTTCCTTCGTTTATTTGTGGTTGTAACTCTGTTTAATTTTGTTGATGCCGTAGACTTCAAGAGGTCTTTCTAAGCATTTAGAAATATTCTTTTGTCTTGATAATCATTTTGTCGACATGTTGAGATTTCATTTTTTCTTCTGAGGGTTTTCTTTTAGTTTCAAGAGGAATGATTTTTGAGGAGATGAGACGTAACCGTTTGAATACCAGACATAAGCGCACAGTTCAACGAGACATGGTTCGCGCAATTTACATGATTGATTTGAGCTATCGTGTATCCACTATGTCCGATTAGAAGCCCATCACAGGAGGTATGGTGGTCGCAACCTACCCGACTAGAAAAAGTTTTCGTTCGACTAGTGAAACGGATAAACAAGAATGATGATGATGATGATGATGATGATGCTGATGATGATGATGATGATGAACTTGTCATGTTTCTTAGTTGTAACACATAGGGTCTAACGACGGTTATAAGACATTAACGATAGATGATAATAAGACTGAGGATACACGGCCACTTAGAGAAATTTTGACTTGACTACCCCTCTGGATCGGTCACTAAGTTGTAGCAAGGGGTTGACTAAAAACAACACCAACCCCATTTACCTTCTCTTCCACTTTAGATTCAGATATAACCTACATCTTTTTCTTTTCATGCGAAACTTAAACTTGAAATTCCGATTTTCCAAAACACTTTAACTAACAAACATGTCCACATTAAACTTCCCCTCTGTACCAAACCACTTATCATCTTGTAACTCTACTGACTTATAATTCAAGACATCCCTCCTTACGCTGACACCTAACCCTTCTCATCTATTTTCCCTCCCTGCTATTAATTCACAACCTCCATCCTCATGTTGTCTCCTAACCCTTCTCGTCTCTGTTAATAATGTACAACATCCCTCCTCACATTGAGTCCTAATGTTCTCGTGTTGTTACACTCCCACCCAAAAAATTACAAACTCTTCACGTTGACTCCTAATCCGTCTCGTGTTGTTACACTCAACCTCCATCTTCACGTTGACTCCTAACACGTCTCGTGTTGCTACACTCACTGTTAAAAATTTACAACCTCCATCTTCATGTTCACTCCTAAACCGTCTCGTGTTGTTACACTCAACCTCCTTCCTCGCGTTGACTCCTAATTCTTGTCGTGTTGTTACACTCATTGTTAATAATTTACAAACTCCCTCTTCACGGTGCCTCCTAACCCGTCTCGTGTTGTTACACTCAACCACTATCTTCACATTGACTCCTAAACCGTCTCGTGTTGTTACACTCACAGTTAATAATTTATAACCACCCTCCTGAACTTGACTCCTAGTCTTTCACGACAAATTTGCTGCATACTTTTAACAAACATCCTTATTCGTATCTACGTATCTCACTCAATCGCTTGATTTCTAAAAAGTTCACTTAGCCCTTAAGTTTTTACTTCATCTGTTTTAAACAGATTGAACTTTCCAAAGTTAATCATTAACAGTAACCATACCCTTATCTGTTTGCTTCACTCGTTGACTCTAAAACTCACCCTATGTCATTAATTAAAACCCGCCCCACACATTTCCACTTCCCTAATGCTATTGATTTCCCTCATTCCACTGTCAAGTTAAACAGCTGCGATACCAGCTCACCATCTCCGTTAACTTTCTAAATTTCCATACCTCGCTTTTACCACACATTCCATTTATTTACAATTTCAATAAAAACCCTTTACCAAAACAAAAGGTCATAACTATGCCTCTTTTTAAAAGGGTTTCCTTACCCGGACATCACCCAACTACTGTTTTCTCTCTGTCTCTCCCAACTACAAAGTGATCCCCTACCTAACCATCACACTTTGTTTTCTTCCTATCTTATATCAGAACACTTGCCTTATTCAAACTATCATCACAACCTACTACTGTTTTTCTCTCTCAACCTCTCTGCTAGATATTTTATACCTACATCTCACACAAGTTACTTCCCACCTTGCATCACATACTACTACAACCTCCATTTAGCTTTCACCGTACGTCGTACTCCGTAACACCTAAATTTTCAAGACACCTTTATTGTTCTGTTAAAATCAACCCAACAACTCATCTTCAAATCACTTCACCCATCACGGCTTTGACTTCTTTACCTTCAACTCATTTGCTCTTTTACTTATCCCTACCCCAGTAAAACCAATTCCCTCTAAGGAAATTTATTGTTGACAATATAGCTTTTCCTCCACCGTTGTTTTTAGTCAAACCCTTGCTACAACTTAGTGACCGATCCAGAGGGGTAGTCAAGTCAAAATTTCTCTAAGTGGCCGTGTATCCTCAGTCTTATTATCATCTATCGTTAATGTCTTATAACCGTCGTTAGACCCTATGTGTTACAACTAAGAAACATGACAAGTTCATCATCATCATCATCATCAGCATCATCATCATCATCATCATCATCATTCTTGTTTATCCGTTTCACTAGTCGAACGAAAACTTTTTCTAGTCGGGTAGGTTGCGACCACCATACCTCCTGTGATGGGCTTCTAATCGGACATAGTGGATACACGATAGCTCAAATCAATCATGTAAATTGCGCGAACCATGTCTCGTTGAACTGTGCGCTTATGTCTGGTATTCAAACGGTTACGTCTCATCTCCTCAAAAATCATTCCTCTTGAAACTAAAAGAAAACCCTCAGAAGAAAAAATGAAATCTCAACATGTCGACAAAATGATTATCAAGACAAAAGAATATTTCTAAATGCTTAGAAAGACCTCTTGAAGTCTACGGCATCAACAAAATTAAACAGAGTTACAACCACAAATAAACGAAGGAAGAAAGATGAAACAACGATGTTGTTAAATGTGGCTCTAGGAAAAAAAAATTATAACCCTCCCTTAACAGAAAACATGACCATCGTTTTCTTTATCACGACCGTTTGTCTTTCTACAAGTTTACTTTTACTCAAGCGGTGTATCTTTGTTCTCCCTTCTTACTTAGTTCGTGACCGTGACAATACCGTTTCCCTTACTCTCTTTTACAAACATGCCCGACAAATTCCAAGTCTGTTACTATTACTCCAATGGCATACATTTGTTCTCCCTTGTCGACAACCTGAGCACTTCTTTGATGCACCCAACTATCATCGGTGTTATCTTCTACCACCTTTACTGACTTTGTCTGTATCTTAGCATACATCCTTACAGGTCATGTTAAGGATTACCACCCCGCACATAAAATATTTTCTAAAGTTTTCTCAAACAGAGCAACTTCATCCAAGTGTTGTTAAAACCATCCATGCTGCGATGACAGCCCGTACCTAACACTTTCTAAACCTTACTTACCTGACAACACTTTCATCGCACGTAGTACAAAAATCAATGTTATAGTGGTTACCTCCCAATACCTTAACTTTCCTGAACCCTACGTACATAGAAAAAATCTTCGTAATCTCCTAGAGAAAACAATGTCTAGGTTGGAGTACACCCTTACATATAAAAATTTTTTAAAACAAAACCAAAGAACAACCTATTCGTAGTTAGGGGTCATTGTGAACAGAACATAAAACTAAATACAGCTAGTCTTTACCTAGGACTTTCTATCACACCTATTAACAAGACGAGACTAAAAGGAGAGAAACTTAGAGCCTTAATGTAAAAAATCGTGTCATGTGACAGTATGAGTTCCTCTTTGTAAAACATAACTCTAAAACTCAAAACTTACATTACTTAAACAAAAAATGCGCTTGTAAGTCGTCCCGTGTATGGACCTTAAAGATGAGGAACGAGATGCTAAGTTTTTGGTTTATTGTACCGGTTTGTTGTATACATGTGAAAGACATATAATGAACATACAACAGCAAACACTGGAACTTGATGAAACGTACAAACTACTGCAACCACTATAATTCTTAACACAAAAGTCAGGAAGACGTATTTTAATATAATGTTATTTAAAGATATTACTCAGCGATAAGTCACAACCGAATGAAAAAGAAAATCAATTCCCCTTCCATAAATTTCTACACCGCGTTGTGGCCAACAGATGTTTAATTATCGCAAACGCGAAACTTTTCAATCTGTATATAGGACTCTAGCCGAGTCGTTGACCTATTCAGTCTGCGTATTTTCGCATGTGGCTTAAACCATCTGTTTCCCTTCCCTGATCAATAACGCACTCGCCGCACGTCTATTTACAACATGTGATGACCAACTAGATACAACGGTATCTAATCTTTAGTGTTACAAGTATAAACATAAACCTGTAAATCTTTACCAATCACTTGTAATAACCCCTAGTGATACATTATAGCTTCCTAAACTTTCGCTACAACGATCACCTGTTTTCACATATTTTCCTTTCCTCAAAAATTACCTACCAATGTTAACAATTACTGACTTATAAAATGTGTAAAATTTAACCAAAACCATAAATTATAACCTTCCTTACAAATCTTTACAAGAGATCACTTATTTTACACTTGAATTTCGGTTTAAAACTAGACCAAAACAAACAAAAAAATGCAATAGTCAGAAAACTTGTTTACAAAAATTAAAATTAATTTACAGAATAATAAATTACTTTTCAAAAGCTACACTTACGAATAAAAAAACCCTCAGTTAAAAATTATTTACAACACCTGTTGAATGGTTGAATTACAAAAACTTAATCAGTTTATCAAAGTCTACCTGACACTAGTAAAAATTTCTTCAAGTTTAAATAATATTATTCAACCAAACTAAAAAATATATCGCAAAATTACGCCAAGCAATGTTTTAAAAAATTACCAAATTTGGTACCAATAGTATATGGAGAAAGAAAAACAAACAAACACTGTTAAACTTTATAAAAACTGTCCGCGCCATTAAGATAACTAACTCTAATAAATAAATAAAAACACTAAGAAAATGACTCCCTTGAAATTAGAAATCTGTCGCTGTCTCTAAGAGGAGAATGCGTACATAACAAAAAACAAAAACAAAAAGACCATTGAACTTATAGAATCGTGCTCTACACTCTACACTAAGATTAGAATCTCAAAATAACATGTACAAAAATGATTCCCTTGAAATTAGACATCTATCCCTGTCCCTAAGAGGAGAATGCGTAAGTAACAAAAAACAAAAACAAAAAGACCATTGAACTTATAGAATCTTGCTTTGCGCTAAGATGAGAATCTCTAGTTAAGAAAATAGCATTAACAAAAAAGACAATGTAACTTAGAAAACTGTGCCCGATCTTAAGATTAGAATCTGTAAATAACAAAAACAAAAAGACCCATTGATCTTCAGCACTATTCCCGACACTAAGATTAGAATCTCTAGTTAAGAAAAGAAACAAACTCGAGTCCCGTTGAACCTAGAAATATGTCCTTGGACTTAAGCTGAGAATCCCTAATTAAGGAAAACACTAAGAAAATGATTCTGTTGAAAGTAAAAAATATGTCCCTGTCCCTAAGAGGAGAATCCCTAGTTAAGAAAATAGCATTAACAAAAAAGACAACGTAACTTAGAAAACTGTGCCCGGTCTTAAGATTAGAATCTGTAAATAACAAAAAGACCCATTGAACTTATAGAATCGTGTTCGACACTATATTGAGAATCTCTAGTTAAGAAAAGAAACAACGGCTAACATCCTATCCACACGAAACGTACAAGTCCCCTTGAACCATGAAATCTGTCCTTGGACTTAAGCTGAGAATCCCTAATTAAGAAAAAAACACTAAGAAAATGATTCCATTGAAATTAAAAATATATGTCCCTTTCCCTAAGAGGAGAACTTCTAACTAAGAAACAACAAAAAACAAGACCCTTCAACTTATAAAATATTGTCAAGGGTAGATGGGCACATCTAATTATGAAAAAAATACAACCAAAAAGACCATTGAACTTTATAAAACTGTCCATGACATTAAGATAAGCACCTCTAATGAATAAAAACATGAAGAAAAGGACTCAGTTAACCTTATAAAATATTACTACTACTAGCTGATCACATCTAGTTAAGAAAAGAAACATAAAAGACCTCTTGACTTAAACTATGATTCTAATAAAAACTATTACAAGGAAGAAAGGAAACACCGTTAAACTGAGAAATTATTCCCGATACTAAGATAAGAAGCATGGCTAAAGCTGTCAAATAAACTTAGTGGAAACCCTAGAATTAAGAAACACTACGAACAAAAAAGACCTTTTCATAACATAGATCCCCACACTAAGATGAAAACTGTTGCTTTAGTTTAGAAAATCCTATAAAACTACTAAAATTGTTTATATTTACAAAGAAAACAACCTTAAATTAACCACAAACATCTGCAATTCCCCCCGTCCATACCCCGCTCCTCATTTGTCTTATTGATTTTAACCTAAAACAACGCATTATTTGTCCTGGACCACATTCCATACCCCCACTAACTTATTAAAATGGTCATACATCAAGTGGTAACATATGGCCATCCAAACACCTCGCCTCGTTAGTACTATTGATTTTAACCTAAACCAACGCATTCTAAATCCCCTTCGTCACTTTTAGTACATACATTATACCACCACACCTATACTATCATCAGATCAACACCCAAACTCTCGCTTTTTTCCACCCCTCCAAAATTTGTCTAATTAATTATAATATATACTAAACCATTCCTGATGTAACCTATGCCATCGACTGCCCCCACTATGTTATTTGAATTAAATTCACCACCAACAACATCTGTCCAGCCGAGTACCCCAAATAAAATACATCACCTAACAACCTGAAGCACATAAAAACCGTACTTAAAACCCTTAAATACGACCATTCAACAAATAAAATAAAATAAAAATAAATAAAATACCTTGAAAACCTTAAAATACTACCATTAGACAGATAAAACACATTAAAAAATAAAGAGAAATAGGTTGAGAACCTTTAAATACTACCATTCAACAAATAAAATACAATAAAAAATCATAAAAATATTTTAAGGACCAATCAATAATGAAATAAAAAATAATTTGAGGAACACTCAATTATGAAATAATTGAATAAAAAGTTAAAAATTAAAAAATTGAATACATTGAAAAAGTTAAAAAAGGGGAAGTAAACCTTAAATACACGATTATCCCCCTTTAACCACAAGAACAGATACTCTAATGAACATATAACAACATCATATCCTAATTAACATAATTATCATGACATACTAATTAAATTGTCTAACACTAATGAACATGTTGTATAACAACATGACACTTATGACACCTCTAATGAACATGTTGTATAACAACATGACACTCTAATTAACATAATTACCGCGCGCGTCGCCGCCGGTAACGGTAACAGTTGTGGTGGCGTCACCGCCACCGCCACCGCCACCAAAAATCTAACCGTTTCTCTCATTCCTAACTACTACCGTTTAGGCCCGGGGTCCTAATCATTTCTTTCCCCCTTTTCAAGCTGTACAAATATTATTTTAGTCACTGATCGCCATGTAAACTTTATAAAGTTTTCGAATATACTCCCGCGAAATGTTCTAACTTAAAATGATTTTTCTTGATAAAGCTTCGTGCATAAGATTTTTATGATCAATATTAAGAAATTATAGGGCATTGATACCATGATGTTCAAAAGTTTCATTTCAAAGAAACTCTACGTGTGACGGCCTCAACGGTCCACACTGCTCACTATGTTAAACTTTCTTATTTTTCTTTTTATCTTCACGAAATTCGGTAGGTGGCTTCTCTGCTCTATCCGAAAATGATTAACGTATTTATTTTGGTGTTACGACACCAATGTTAGTCGCCATAATGAGCTTTACCAAAGATCTTTGTTAAATATGGTCCCATTTTTAATTAATTTGGTACGGGGGTTCTCAGCTTTAACTGAATCCTTCTTTTCCGCTGAACAGCGTGCGCATTTTTCTAGTTTTACAATAAGTATGAATGCTACTCCAAATACAATCAAACTGAATTCATAATTTATTAGGATTTTTTTTTCAAATTCACCTTGCATTAAATGACTATGTTATCGGATTTTAAAAATGATAGTAAGGACAGATGTAAAATAAATAATTATAATTGATCAATTCAGTTTTTAATCGGCATTTGTCATTTTTTAAGGTACGCCATCTCAGTTAAAGGATACTTATCTCCGTTAATTATTCTACTTACAATTATAATAAACATCTTGGTGTGCATCGTTTTACTCAAACCGCACATACGCTCTACAATCAACGCAATCCTTGTTCACATTGCGCTCTCGGACACTATGGCATGGGTGTTTGCTTTTCCAGTGTACATTTACTTTTACGCAACTGACAGGGTGCACGAGTGGATTCCGTATAACTGGTGTTTCGCCATCTTTTTTCTGGAGTTTGACATACCCATCATTTTCCACTCAGCGTCCATCTGGTTGACCATGATGCTGGCCATCCAGCAGTACATCTCTGTATGCCATCCCTTCAAGGCCAGGACATGGTGCACGATGCGCAATGTCATATACTGCATCAGTGCCATCTACTTTTTTGCCACGCTCGTCGAAATCCCGAAGTTTTTCGAAAGTTACAACATTGAGACACGTCGGAGGTCACGACTCAACCCCAGCGTCATGGTCTCGGCCTGTGTAAGAAGATGGCGTCCGTGGTTTGCAGCCAACCAGAACATGTATCACAACATTTACTACGGATTTAGGATCACCTTCATCAACCTTATCCCTTGCTTGACTCTGGTTGTGTTAAACACGCTGCTCATCTTCACCATGAGGAAGGCGATGAAGAGGCGCATACGGCTGCTTAAACAGAACATGAAGAGTGAAAGTCAGCAGTTGAAGGAAACCAATGCAACGACTATGATGTTAGTGACTGTCGTGGTTTTGTTTCTGCTTGTTGAGGTTCCAATAGCTGTCTGCTTTACAATATGGCTTGTCGAAAATATCTTAGATACTTCTATTGTTACACATGAATCATGGAATGTAAGTTTTATCAGTGTATGTAGTGAAAGTATTGTTCGTGTCCATTTTTTTAATGAACAGTTATTTCTATACAAATCTATTTATTAGCTAGTTTTTAATATTTTAATTAAATTGTAAATTTTATTTACCGTATATACTAATTCTATTGCCTGTGCGTCCATAAGCCGACCTCCCCACTTTTGGAAAATAATAGTAAAATTAAACAACCCCGTAAAAACAATGTTTTTGACTATAAACCCCTAATATAAAGTAGACAGAACTCAAAGTATTGATATTGGCAATATAACACGCAACACGCGAAAAACATTTAAAGACTGAAACCGACTGATCTCCCCTGGCTTTCAAAGCGGGGGAAGGGGTGAGGGGGTGTTGACATCGATGGCTGGACTCAACTCAAGTGGCACAACCGGCACGTGGAAGGCGAACAATAACAAACGGTGACATTGAATTACCTATAGTTATATAGAAATGAAATAAAAATGCATTAATTTAATTACGGTACATTCGTTTGATCTGAAATTTTGACACAATGCATTGTCAGGTAACACAAGTCTATGTGCAAAATGTGAGCTCGATAACATCAAGGGAAGTGTGTCATTTTTAAATCCCTTCTATTAACTTCGCGGCCGTCTCATCATCTCATCATCTCATCATCTCATGATCTCATGGGCTGGGCGGGCGGAAAAAGAAAAGTCAAAAATGACCCACTTCCCGTGATTCGATCGAGCTGAAATTTGGCACACTGACCCGTATGACCTAACAATGCATCGTATCAAACTTTCAGATCAATCGATCGTACCGTAATTAAATTAATGCATTTTTAGTTTATCCTTATATGAATATGTAATTCAAATTCACGGTTTGTTATTGTTTTTTTGCCACGTGAAATTTTGAGCTGACGCATT
This sequence comes from Ampullaceana balthica, assembly GCA_944989445.1. NCBI lineage: Eukaryota > Metazoa > Mollusca > Gastropoda > Lymnaeidae > Ampullaceana > Ampullaceana balthica. The sequence continues at coordinate 1,578,445 of CALYLW010000021.1, forward strand.
GAGGCGACCCAACGAAGCGACGGGGTGCTTTTGTTTACATTTTACGTGTCACGCTGAGCTCAGTCAAGCGAATCGGTGACCAGACTTTTCCCCTCTCCCCCTCCCACCCACCCCTAGGGTTATGAAGCAAACTTGAGTTAAGACAGATTCAATCTGTAAATGTTTGAAAATAATCAATACTATTAGTTATGTCTCATATATAAGGGATTTATAGTCAAAAACTTTGTTTTTACGGGTTTGTTTTATTAAATCCCTTATATTAACTTCGCGGCCGTCTCATCATCTCATCATCTCTCTCATCATCTCATGGGCTGGGCGGGCGGAAAAAGAAACGTCGAAAATGACCAACTTTAAGTGATCCGATCGAGCCGAAATTTGGCACACGAACCCGACTCACCTAACAATGCATCGTATCAAACTTTCAGATCGATCGATCGTACCGTAATTAAATTAATGCATTTTTAGTTTATCCTTATATGAGGTATGTAATTCAAATTCACTGTTTATTATTGTTTTTTTTCCACTTTGGACGATTGAGTAGACGCGTTGAGGCGACGCATCGAAGCAACGGGGCGCTTTTGTTTACATTTTACGTGTCACGCTGAGCTCGGTCAAGCGAATCGGTGACCAGACTTTTCCCCTCTCACCCTCCCCTCAGAGTTATGAAGCAAACTAGAGTTAAGACATATTCAGTCTGTAAATGTTTAAAAATAACCAATACTGTTAGTTATGTCTCATATATAAGGGATATATAGTCAAAAACTTAGTTTTTACGGGTTTGTTTTATTACTTTTGTTTTTTCCGCCTTCCCGACGACGAATGAAAGACAGAGAGAGACACGATTTTTAAGTTAATATAAGGGATTTAGTTAAATAACCCCGTAAAACAAAGTTTTTAATATAAATCCCTTGTATATGAGACATAACTAAAAGTATTGATTATGTTCAAACACGACAAAAATTTACAGACTGAAACCGACTGATGTCCCCTGGCTTTAAACCCGGCGAAAAGGGGGGGGGGTGATGTTGACATCGATGGGTGGCGTCAACGCGTGAACTCAACTGGCACGTGGAAGAAAAACAATAACAAACTGTGAAATTGATTTACATATGTTATATAGAGATAAACTTAAAATGCATTAATTTAATTACGGTGCATTCGATAAATCTGAAATTTTGACACAGTGCATTGTCAGGTAACAGAAGCCTATGTGCAAAATGTCAGCTCGATAATATCAAGGGAAGTGTGTCATTTTTTTACTTTTGTTTCTCCGCCCAACCGCCTGCCCGACGACAAAATACAGATAGAGAGACAGAGAGACAATATTTCGAAGTTAATATAAGGGATTTAAAAAGTGTGTCACCCGCTCGCAAGCCGATCCCAAAAAATAATAAATTATAGCTTTAAAAAATGATACACATTTTTAAAAAAAAATGTTGGAAGCCAAAACTCTTGAGTTGAGGAGATCTTCCAATAATTTGTAAGTGATGAGTCGATTAATCGTTAAAAATAATTTAATCTTTTAAAAAATTTAACGATTAATCGAGAAATTAATCGTTTATTTCCACAACCCTATTTTATTTGTATTTTGCAGATGTTGGTTCTTTTCGTCAACCTCTTCATCCAGCTCAGCTGCCCAATCAACTTTTTCATCTACTGCGGTATGAGCAAGCAGTTCCGGGACACGTTCAAACGTCTTTTCACATGCAATGAAATGCCCAATGCAATGTCTACTCACAAAAACGAACGCTCTTAACAGAAAATAAAAAAATTTACAACCGCAACGTAAAAGAAAAAAAAACTACTGTATTATGACGTCATTACAAATTGAGTGTTTAATTTTTACGATAACTTCTATCTTTTAAATAAAAAAAAGAAATTTAAAAAAAGAGAAAAAGACTTAAAAAGAACCATTTTGAATTTTTTTTAAAGCAACATACAATACTTGTTTAAAGGTTTGAATTCCCATACAAGCATAGCGTCTACTTAAAAATAAAAAAAATTAAACGTTGCTATTAATTGGGAATTAGAGGGATGTTGAGTACCTCAATATATGTTTGAGAATGTCATTAAGTTTATAACCGTTGGTAGGGGCTAGACCCAACCAACGCTACAGTTGACCTTGGGTCAAGCTAAGTTTTAAAAAAAGTTATGCAAATGAGGCCGTGATTGGCACCTACTGGAAACAGTCCATCATGTGCCAAGGGGATGAGACTTAGGGTTTGACCAACAAGGAAAAAGATGTCACATGAACAAATAGAATTGTTAGGAATTTAGGGAAGATGCCATGATTGCGTGGGTGAGCGGTCCATACATACTGGGTAGAAACCATGAGGCGTTCTCTCTTCAGACGATCACAGGTCACCCTGAGAATTAGGTTCTAAGGGGTTAGACTGTGGGGAACAGAGCTTTTCTAAAGGGGTTCAGGTTTGTTAGACTGTTAGACTTATAAGGATAGTCAAATGTATGTAAGAGTTAGATGTTATCCTTTTATATATTGATTGATATATTGTTGGTCGATATATGTATGTGTATTTGTATTTTCAGCAAGTAACGTAGGGCAGTCTTACCTACAGTGAAGGAAGTAACGTAGGGCTAGAATAGCCAGGTGTACTTAGTGTTGAAGTGAACACCAGATGTGCTCTATAGGCAAAAGTGGGCAAAGACGACCTTTGAGCCGGACGAAAGACGGGACTTTTAGTAAACAGTGCAGCCGGCTGTCAGTTATTGAGTAACTGAGGGGCGTGGTGTTTATCGGCCAATCAGACGATGTGTGGGTTAAGCATCGCTGACCAGTGAGGCGGAACACGAACTGACCCCGTGACCTGAGACAGTGTGTAAGGTCGGGCAGATATATATATAGCGCAGCTGGGCCGAATCAAGGGACGTAATATCCAATTGTGAACGTACTTTTATTTTATATATTGTGTACCTGAATTATTTTTGTCTACATTCTACATTATCATATTTTATACCCTATTTATTTTGTATATGTATATAAAAATTTGTAAAAACACTTAGCGACATAATTTTCTGATGTGTTTTAATTTTTTGCCGATAGATTAAAGGAGTAGGATAGACATTGGATCTGTTTGTGATGTAATGAGTAATAAAGAAAATAGAAAATATATTTAAAAATTTATTAACTTAAGTAATTCAAGTTGTTACTAATTATTTGTTCTAGCTTTCAGATAATATATATATTTAAAAAGCAATATGTGGCAAAAAAACTTAAACAGAGTGTATACATTTATTTTCAATATTTCTGTGTAAAGATTGGAGTTAGGAATTTGGACAATGTAAACATACAACATATTGGCAAAAAAATAATAATTTTCTTATTTTTTATCAGATGAAAAAATTTCTGCCATTAACTCTAAGGTTATTTTGTTTGAAATGTGTCTGCGTGTGTTTTGTCGTCTATTTTGTTCATCGTTTATTTGTTAGCTTCTGATATAATTTTTTTTTGAAAAAAAATCAACAAACCCAACATCAGTTGTCGAAATTAGTTAGAACTGATAAAACTATTAAAGCAGTAAGAAAGGGAAAGCTTGCCACCCCCTTGGACTACTCAAACATCAGTTCTCGGAATAATGTGATCAAAATGCAAAAAGTAAAAAAAAATGAAAAACATAAGATATCATTATTTGGTGTTTATCAATAAAACCAAGAGCAACTATTTAAAACTATTTAAAACCGTTAAAAATAATTAATTTCAACTTCAAATTAAGTTGTGTTGTTGTTGTTGTGGGGGGGGGGCGTTGAGTGTCTAACATATATTATGTTTTATTGCCATGAGTTAGTTTCATTACGCTCTCTTTTGTTTAGACTTTGTGTAGATATTATGAGTGCTCTCTTTTAAGCCGAAACATCCAAGACTAATAGAACCACCTCAAGATTCACACGTATTCTCTGATGCTCCCAACAAATCAAGAATGTTCATTATCAAGTATCTGCTACGCAGTGGGATAAAAATATAAGTTCAGCACGAGCGTTAAAATCTTTCGAAAAGTATTGTCAATGGTTAAGGTTTTAATATTATTTTCTGATTCGTTTTAATAACAATTTGGAATTTAGATGAACAAAATATAGGTGAGACTGCGTTCAGGGTTATAGATAAGTAGACAGACGTCATAAACAGGGTATTTAAGAACCTGACAAGACATTTAAAAAAAACATTTTAAAAGATCCTTCTTCATCGAACAAATAGAAAAAAATGTCTCCAGAGATTTCAAGGAACATAAATCTGCTTAGCATTAAGTTATGCTTGTTACCAATTTGTATTTTAAATGTGAACGGATTAAATTTGTGAAAACTTCAACCCATTGCTCCAGTTGAATTTATTGAAGTTAACCCCACCCTGGACACATAAAATAATTTAATGCACTTAATAAATGTTTTAAGGAAACATTGATAGTTTAGATTTAAAAAACTCGTACATAAACACATTTTTTGAAAACAATAACCAATAAATTGAATCAAAATATAACTTGATGTTTTAATTCTCATTCAAACCTGAACAAAAAATATAAACAAAATGGAGAGAAAAAAACACTTGAAAGACGTGTAGTAGCAGTCCATTTTTCCTCCTAAAGTTAGCTTGTAAGTCTCGCTACAACCCAAAAAAGAGTATGTTGAAAATATGTGTGCCTAAAATATGTGTGCCTAAAATATGGATATTGGTCCCTAAGTAAAATATAATCTCTGAATTTAAACTTTAAAAAAAACACTAAATAGTTACGTTTGCTTTTGCTACAATAAAATTCATGGTTTTGAAGGAATAATACGATTGTAACGGTTTCATTTTGGGTTACATTTTTCTGGACTTCTGAGTCTATCGTCTCATCATCATCATCAGTCCGGTTACCTTTGCGGTCGTTGGTGAGAGAGCATGGACACATCAACAGACAACGATCTACACATTTGCCTATCTTGAGCGGCGGCCAGTAATTAGTTCAATCTCATAACTGTCCATTTCTTTATGTTGTCAAGCCAGTTTTTTCCGCAGTCGATCTCTTCGCCCGCCCCCAGGGTATCATGTCGCAGTACATGACCAAATTATGCCATCTTACGTCTCATAAGTGTTGTTATAATGGTTTCTTGATGACCCGCACAGGGCTTATTCTGTTCCAGACATAATCATTGGTCTTGTGTTCTAAATATGATATCTGGATACTTTTCCTCATGCATTTGTTTTCAAATGCCTGCATTACTTTCATTTGTTTTCATTAGTGTCCAGGTCATACATCCATAAAGGACAATTGTTTTGGCGAGGGCTCTGTAAAGCCTGAGCTTTGTTGGCACGCAAATGTTTTTGCTGTTCCATATTTTTAACTGCGTCATTGCTGCAATTGCCGACCCAAATCTAGATCATATTTGAGCTCTTGTAGTTCTTTACGGCTCCCAGCCAAAAGATCTATGTTATCATCAAATCGTAGTTTGCATAAGGGTCTTCCGCCTATAGAGATGGATGTGTGGTGATCACTGAGTGTTTTTGCATGATTCTTTCAAGGAAGATATTAAACTGAGTCTATAGGCACGAGCTAGAGCTAGAATAGCGCCAAAATAAAATTAGAGGGAAATTTAATTCTCTTTAATCATCGCTTATTTATTATGAAAACATGACCAAGATTTTAAAACATTATGGTCGACTTCATGGAAAGGACAGCACGACGTTAGCTCCTCTCTATAGAGTGGAATTCCTTCCGTTAAATTAACAGCAATCAAGTTGACCTGGCCACACCCCGACTTCAGTAGGCATTAGACTCAGATGCCAAAACTGACAATGTATAAGCTTTGAACAAGAACTCCTCTAAATACATCTGAGAGTGCAATTCTGTTTCGAGTCTGAATAATAATTTATTCATTACTCAACATTTGAAATATTTCTTCTTTTTTTTGGTTGATATTTTTCATCTGGGGAGAGAATTTAAACATAAAAATATTTTTAAAAAAACGTTAAAAAATTAGTCTTTTTAACTATAAATCCTTTATATACGAGACATAACTAAAAGAATGTTCATTATAATACGCATCGCACGACAATCTAAAAATCCAAAATTTTAGTTATGTCTCAAATATATAAAGGATTTATAGTATAAAAAAATACGACAGTCTGCCAGCTAAATTTCAACTCGATTTGATCATGGGATAAAAACGTGGTAAAAGGGGTTATAAAAAACATTTTCAACATAGTGTGCACCGCGAGACAGACTAGCAATTACTAGCATTTACATATCGGGAAGATATTTTTAAAAAGTAACGTCAATATAATACGCACCGCAGTGCGCGACAGGAAAGTATTAAAAAGGTTGTTCAATATAATACGCACCGCGACACTGTAGCACAAAAATTAACATGCTACATAGAGATAAAAAGACATAATCTAAAAATTTATTAATTTAATTGCAAAACATTCTATCGATCTGAAATTTTAATAGATCATTTTGATCGTCGTCACGAGCCTGCCTGGAGAATTTCAGCTCGCTTGCATACTAGGAAAGGGGTTAAATAATCGATCAAAAAGTTTTTTCGTCAAACAATCAAGCAACCAGACGCCACGAGTAAATAGGAAGGATTTTTTGTTAAAATCATATCAAGGCATAAAGAGATTCACAATCTGTTTGAACTCAGCGCAGTCAAGCTGTAAACAACAATCACAACAGTTTAATGAACGTAAATTGGTTTAAATATTCTTATCACATCTCAACCGACCCTGCATCTCCAACACTATGGTGTGTCTTGAGGATTGTCTTACACAGTTTGTTTTGAACCATGGAAGCTGATGTTTCGTCACTCACATAAATATTTGATGATGAATTCCACACTCTATTCGAATTCAAACACTGAAAAGTAATTTCTAATGTTCAGTCAAGGGGAAGCTAGTACCCAATTTTGAATACTGTGATGTTTTATTTCTGTCACCAAAATGAAGTACTGAAAAGTCAGCTTCCTGATCTATGACTTTTTGTTTGTTTCAGAATCCAAAAGAAATGAAATCCTTTAAAAAAAAATTATTTAACTGACACATGAATTTTTAAACCCCAAGTGACGGAACGCATGGTTTCTTTAAGTCAAAACACCAGAATATAACTAGCTTCAGGTGTCCTCAGCATTTAACGCCAACGTCCTCAGCGTGCGTACACCCATGGAATCCCCATGCATTGTGAGAACACTCGACCAGCATGGTCTCCTCCCCGTAACACAAGACGTCGTCGAGGTGTATGGGGATGCCGACACCTTGACCGTAGTGGGCGTTGCCGAAAAATGCAGCTGTCGCACTAAAATAAATTGATAGACATATGATAATCTTTACAGACAAAAACAATCTTTAATAAAAGAAAATTGTGTAATCTATATATTGACAGTGATAAACATTCATTCCAAAAAAAATTTGGTTGGAAATACGCGTACTCAAAAATGAAAAATGCATTTTTGTTTACATGCCCTTTTATCAGAGACGATAGAGATTCATTTGTCATATCATTTCTTTAAAATATATTTTCTTATTTGTAATTATTGTAAGAGTGAAGTACTGTGAATATCTCAGACGTCACCGATCATCAAAATGATATTGCAATAAATATAGCCACCCTCGCGATTCAAACAATGTCCGAACAATAACTAACTAAGGCTAATTACACAAGTATTTTTTTTACTCAGAACTTAACCCTAATGTCTAACAGTTTAACCTTACCTCTCGAAACCTAGCTGCTTGCACACAACCTGCGCCGACTTAACATCAAAGTGGTCATCACAGACTGTCCCCCATTGACCGTTATGAAAAACCTCCAGACGCCCTTCTCTCCCGATGACCCCGTTGTTGACCAGTCGAATCGAACCATCGGTCAGTCCTGAGAATGAAAAGAACATTTAACAATATTATATGATTTATTAATTGGGTAATTTTAACTAAGTTTTATATTAGATTTTAGGTTATAATTTTTCAGAAAAGTGAGGCTTTTTTAATTTCCTGTAAACAAATTCCCAAATAATTCAAGACAAGTTTTAATCTTTTATGTCTTGTAAAAATAAAATTCAAAAAAGTTTTAAGTTATAAACAAGTGCTCCATCCTGCTATAAAATGTGGAAAAATGTCAGTGAAGTTGCAACCCACCTAAAATTGCCTGCAAGTTGTGCAATTTCTCAGCTGTTTTGTTTAGCGCCTGTGACAACTGCGCCACTTGCCTTCCTGTTTGGGAATAGAATCAGTAAAACGTGTAGATTAAATTAAGACTGATGCAGGCAAGATTTCTTGGCTTCGTAGAAAAAAAAAGTTTAATAACCACTTCTGAGGTAACTACCTGATAGCAACATATGATAATCTCAGTAATACTTTTTACTCTACTTGATCTATAAACATATCGAATCGATAGAGTTATGTCATTACCAGTTTTTTTTTATGTCTTACGCGCATGTATGGCATTAGTTCCAGCCATATAAAGTCTTTGAAATAAAAGAGATAATATCTTTAAATTATAAGAAACTTTCAAAACTTCAATTTGATTCGTTAAAACTTCTACTTCGTCGTTTGTTATTAATCAAGTCGTATAATTTTCCATTTTGAACAATATTTAAACCCCGAAACAGCTGTCGTCAAAAACCTACCAATGTCTGCCACCCTTTCATCTGCCCTCGTCCTCTCTTCGGTCACCCCGTCCATTATTTTACGAATGTTCGCTATCTCCAGTCTCTGGGCGTCCAGTTTTTCATTGAGACGATCCCGTGCATTGGATATCTCCTCATGGACCCCGTTGACTTGAAGTTTGAGAGCCTGCAGCCCCGAGGCAAAGATGCGGTTTTGCTTGTGAAGTAAACTCATACCGTTTGCTAGAGTAGTTTGAAAGAGCCACAACATTTTTTTTTGAAATGGTGTGAACATTTAGATGTAGCGTTCATAGTTTAAAAAATAAAATATAGAATTTTTTTGTTTAAAATATTTAAAATATTTACATAAAATTTTAATACGGCATATCTAAGGTGCCTAGCATCAATTTCAAATTTTCCATATTATGGTGGTCTTGGATTAAATCTTTATTAATATCCCAATATTGACTTAAGAATTTCTGCCCTTGAATTACATATCGCTTATTATCCTAAGGATGACCCACCAATATACGCTTTTGAATTACAACTCACTTATAATACCAAGTATTGATGCCACCTTGTCCTCTGTGGTGTTTAACTTCTCTTCCACCTTTTGGTCTGAATCTAACGCCGTGAGGACGTCTGTTCGAAGATCTATGTAAGCCTTGGCTGAAATTGGAAAAACATAACAGATCTCTTATTCTCATGTCATACAAAAATGGCTGACGATAAAGCTTTCAAAATAAAATACAAGAAAAAAATACATATTTGACTTTAATCTATGGACATGAATATTTTTTCTTGCTCCTTATTCCATTTCTCTGTTTAAAATCAGATTAAGGACATGATAAATTGTCACTTCAACGTTTTCTAAATCAGCTCTACGGGAACGCAAAATGCGTTGTAATATCTCCATTTATAATTTGCTATGTATGTTCGTTCGTAACGCTATGTAAGTTTAGAAAAAAGCACCGCTGAAAAAAAAGCCTGGAAAGAAAAATTACTTCAACAAAAATAACTCTTTTCGAACGTAAGCATAAAATTTTTCAATATGGAAATGAGATTTCAATTTTCTCTCTTTGTCTCTACATTTTCCTAATTATTTATTTATTTATTAATTAATTTCAGCTGAAATATAAAATTGAAAAGATCCGTCATATTTGACGGGTAATGCACTAGTTTTATAATAAAATTATTTTTGAAATTCTACAGAAAGAAAATCGTGTTTAGTGTTTGGAGGATATTAATCTTAAAGCCTAACAAAACCAATTCATTTTGAATAAAGGCTAGTGTTGATTTGGACATCAATACCAATTACTTACGTATAAACATTTCTTTTGTTACCCACATGGTGTGCTTTCTTTTTAATTAAAAAAACCTCATATTCGTGTCCATATTTTAAGTCGCATATTTTTCAAAATTGAACAACACAACATTGTCCTTCTATGTTGTAACATTGGATATACTCTTCACACTACTATATCTTTTAACGGGTGGTCCCACCTTGTAGGTTAATCTTCCTCTTGATGTCCAGCGTGTTGGAGCTCGTGTCCACGAGCACGGTGGTCACGTTAAATAGCAGAGATCTCAACTTCAAGATGGCGGCGTCTTTCCTCTCCTTGTCCTTCGTCATCTCTTTGAGCCTAATGTCAATGTTGTCAATGCGCTCCTCCAGCTGAAGTCGCGGAGACTCTGTATGTCAACACAAAGCAAAACAAGGTGTGACCATAAGAATTTTTATTAGGTTGATATAGCCCTACTGTAGTCCTCGTCAATCAAAAACAGGCTTGCGATTTAGAGAGTGCGATAAAATTACATAGAATTGTAATTTATAATAGTTTTACAAAACGTATGAGAATTTGCTGTGGTAATTTAAAGCATGTGATTATTATATCATTTCATAAGTGAAACACGTTTTAATATATTTAAAACAAATGTATATCTTTAAAAGAAAATACTAATAGCTTAATTATATTAAGAAATATTTCAATTCCAATTATAAACTTTTATAATAAAATTGTAAAGAATTATATGAATATTACTTAGGCAGCTGAAGTTAAAGTCTGCTTCAAACACGACGTGTTCCTACAGGTTCATAGACAAAATAGTCTTTACTAGATACGACAATACTGGACAGTGCAAAGAAAGGGAGGGGGTGGGGGAGAACGGGCACAAACTACAGCACGAAGAAATGAGATCAACATGAGCGAAACTCGGGGGCGAGGGATGGAGAACCACCGACGCTTTGTTGGTCTCAAGACATGCGCACTGAGGTTAGTACCCGCCTCCCCCCCCATCAGGCACCATCCAAGCGTGGCAACCATAAACTGTGGTTGGCCGACCCTAACGAGGGTCATTCATCATGCTTATTTGCGTTCGTCTTGTGCTTGTTCTGGTGCATTATGTATATTGATTTATGATAGAAAAAAAAACTGGTATAAATATTTCAATTGGCGAGATGAAATAATTGTAATGAGAACACAATTTTATAAATTAAGACAAACGTCATTTCACCGTTAAAAATAAACAATAAAAAAATTGCGCAATCTAAAACCTTGCCCATATTTATGACCGTGTTAAAAGATGTGCCCTTTTCGCCCAGGCCAACTAATTTATTTTTTTAATAAAATTTTTACCCCAAAAATATGTACTCTATTTAAATATTTTTTAAAAACATTTTTTATATTTTATTTGTTTGTGTGTGTCTATATGTTACCAAAGTTAGTCACGTCCAAAAGAAAGTGTGTGGGTGTGGGGGAGGCAGAGGGTAATGTTTAACAAGGCCGTCCCAGTGTTGTAGCTTCTGTCACAGAGATTGAAAACTAAAATAATTCCGAAACAGTAGATAACCCTCCATTTCATGTCAAACATTCTAATTTATTAATTAATTAAGCAATTAATTCTAATTTAGAAATACAACACAAAGATAACTTAATACAACCCTCAGATAGACATAAGGATAAAAACACCTTTCTTATTCCGTATGCAAGAACAAACACATACAAGTTTTCCTTCTTCCCGTCCGGAATTCGGGCGTGGAATGGGTTGCCTGAAGAATCCAGGAAAACCAACACTTTATCAACATTTAAATCTCTAATAAAAATGCAGGACTAAACACAAACCATAGATAAGCGTAGGACGCAATAATCTTCTGTATAGAAGGAGTGTCTGTAAACAGATAAGATAAGATAAGATAAACATTGGTAGTATTGTTTTAAAAAAAAGAATTCAAAGCTATTTCAAAACAGTGAAAGAAAAAGGCGGATTACAATGTGGGGAGCTAAGCCTCGGGCTATTAACGTCCCAGAATTCTGCCTTCAAAAAGAAGAAAATCAACAACATGGAAAGATTTTTCGAACTTTGCCCTGACGTCATCAACATTCTAAGCCACCGGATTTTCGATTCCAATCGCTGATGAGGTAATCGTGGCAGAGCAGACGAGTGGGAGCTTGGGCAGACGATGTTTATTTACTGGATACAAGAGATTTGAAAGGTCACGTTCTTGCGGACAGTCACCTCGCGCGGAGGTTCTAAAAATGTGTTCCAATAATTGAATGTGTAATATATATAAATAAATTATATGGTTTAACTATATTTTAATTTTATTTTAGTTATTGTCTCCCATTGTTAAATATATCAATTTATAATCACTGAAAATATAATTGCCTTTGGGGCCGTCCATAAAGTACGTCACGCTCCAGAGGAGGGGGGGCGTAAGAAAGTGTGTCAGTTTGTGACAAGGGGGAGGGGGGTCCGGCCATGTGTGACGTAATGCTGTTTTATATTAAATTTTAATTATTTTGTTAATAAAAAACAACATTTTTGTTCGAAAGTGTGACGTACTTTGGGTGGGGGGGGGGTGACCGAGATTTGTGACAAGGGGGAGGGGGGAGTTAAAAATGGTCAAAAATAGCGTGACGTAATGTATGGACTGTCCCTTTGTCTATTTAAGCCAAAAACACTTAAGACAAAGGACACTTATATTATTATCATATTTTTAGAAATAGTAGGGACTAGTTGGGCAACATATTAAGAACAACCTAAATACTGAAAATAACGGTTACTGGACGAAGATGTTTTTTTTTGTTTTTTTTTAATTGCTATGTTTTCTTTTCACTCAACAGTTTTAATCATAGATATGTCGTTTGGTAGGGATAAGCTCCAGTAAGATGATGCCAGAAATGGATATGAAGTCGAGTACAGGAACAAACCATGGGCAAGACAGTGTATTTGAGGGGTAGGGATTATACTTATGTCTAAGATAACAGATGAGATAATAAAATACGCCAGATTTTATTCCGTTACACAAAAGAGAAAACTCAAGATTAGTTAGATCTGGGTTTACAAACGGCGTAGAAGACGATTTTTTTAGCCCCTAAGAATCTTATCAAAAGTCCGTGGTCGTCTTACACGCTGGGTATCGTCTTATCGTATTTATACCTGTTCATACAGTACAGCACCAGTACCGTAATACAAGTACAGTATACAAACGGCAAACAGCCAAGTTCACATCATGTCTCCACCAACAAGAGAAAATAAATATAAAGCCAGTTTCAACTTTAAAGTGTGTTGGAAAGGGTCTTATACGGCGAAAATAGCTTAAAACATATATTTTAACATTAAAAGTGGGTGGGGGTGGTCTTATACACCCAGTCGTCTTATACGCTGGAATAAACGGTATTTTAATTATTATTTTTTTGCGTGTTTTCGCTATTTTATAAGCTTGCTGATTTCTTTTTAGTTATGCCAATTTTTTTTTAATGACATTCTCCTTAGTAGAAGTTGTTTGGATTTTATGTGTTTTTTTTTAATAACCGTATGTTTCAAAGTAAACAGTTACTTGTAAAGTTAAATAACGTATGAAAATCAAACTTGATATTAGTTCTCTCATCTCAGATAAAATAAATTGTGCCCAGAGATTGATCTTTCTGAATATTTCTTTCTAAAATAATTAATTTTGAAAAGCTTTTCACACAAATTTAAAGCCACTTAAATGAAGGAATTTAATTTTAAATCGTATACGGAAATAAAGATTTGCAAAGCAAGAGAGCTGGTAAAAATTATTTTTTTATAGATACATAGAGTCAATAGCTGGCCTTTTTCTTTGAGTGAAATAAATCAAAATGTGTTTTACATGAGTTTTTAAAAAGATATCTTGAAAATTAAAGTAGTAGTTTCATAAACTAATCCACCAGACAATAGCTACTGACTGACCTTTGATATGCACATCAGTTTTTGAATACGCGTAGTCGACGTGGGTAATGTTGCTGCCGAGAGCGGTCAGTTTGCATAGGTAGGTACCTGCTAGAGCCGGACTCGGTGTCGACCAGGTTATAGAAATGGTCCAGGGGTCTCCCTGTGGATAAAAGGGCCATTTTAATGTCTATCGAGTGGTGTCGTAGGATTTCCATTGAAGTAAAACCAAAAACACTACTTCATAAAATGAATTGAATCAGCATGGCCTCAGAACAAAGGCTTGAATGAAAATAAATACGGCAGAAATATTTTACAACAACACTATTTATTGGGACAAAGAGACATCGATCTGATTTTGAAAGGGATATTCCTGGTTTATGTCTACTTAAACTACATTTCATTGCTAAATGTTACTTCTTCTAAGAACTTCAAATTTGGTTTTTTTTTGTTTTTTTTTGTTTTTTTTTAAAAAATTTTTATAACTTGTAATTGGACTTTTCATAATTTCTCAGTTTCTTGGTTTTAGGATTTGATTCAATAATAATTCAGTAGTCTTTAATATATTTGTATAGAATCTGTACAAATCTATTAAGAGCACTTTATTATAGATTATTCATTCTTAATTAAGTAGAGGAATTTTCTTGGCCTTTTTTTAGAAGAACATATTTTCAAACTGTTGGATTACATCTTTATATTCATTAGAACGAGGCTAGAGGCCAAGTTCCGGTTGAAACAACTGAATAAAACTTAACTTGATTGAAAAGTTAAGACATTATATATAGCAATAAGCATAAGAAAAATAGACATTCAAATGGATGCAAAATTGATAACGTTACACTTTATTGTATTTACTTCAAAGAAATTACTAATTGTTAGAATATGTCTTACTTTATAAAACAAATTAATCAGAATACAAACCTAACCTATTGACAAAAGAACATAGTGTTCTTTTCTTTTTTGTTAATTGTTTTTTTGTGTGGGTGTAACACTATTTTAAACTCACGGAATTTATTGGAATGTTTCCAGAAATTCTAGCATTCTCTGTCAGCTCGTCTCTGATGGGTATGGCTCCGTGGATGGCGCTAAGAACAGCCAATCGTTTTCGACTTTGCCCGTCGTGCTTGTCAATCTCTAAGCTCATTGGTCGGAACTGAGCGCTGGATTCTCCCGCCATTAGCGCCATGTTTACAGAGCACGTGACCATGACATCTTCAGTCTCACCTAGTACGATAGTCTGAGGGTTTGCTGTCAACAAGATTACACTGTCCTTTCCTGAAAAAAAAATAGCGTCAGAAATATATTTTTTGATTCTCTCTTTTTAAAAAAAAATCCATTTTACATATTTTTTTATACTTAGGAAAACAAATCTTTATTCGTTTAAAAGTTTAATGTAAACTTAATTTATCTTAAGAATTAAACCTCCTTTCGATTTTATTTTCTTCATTAATTCGTATTTCAATTTTGAAAGCAGAGAATAACCAGTAAACTATGTTTATATTTTGTGGATAATATTAAGGGTGATTGAAATTTTTTTTTAAATTCTAATGTTATGACATCCCAGCCGTCAACACAATTCACTTCGAGCCTTAAAGAATAAGTATCTAGTATCGGGTGTTAACAGCGTATCTGAACGTGTTGATATCAAAATGAATTGAACCATCTCATTACTTGAATTGGAATTGAATAACATAAGCGAACTACTTTTGGTCTTACCTTGACTTTTTGATGAACTTTCCCTTTCGTTTCCATCCATGACTTTTTGCTTAATTCCTGTGTCCTTCCCGTAGATGTCATCTGCATTTGACCCCTGATCGGATTGTTCCATATCGAGGTCAGTTAATAAAGACAATTCTAATCCGATGTCCTTTGAGGGTCCAGAGTCGTTGCGCTGATGGTGTTCAGAAAAACGTTCCAGGCCTCCTCCGGTGAAGTCGGGACTAGCAATTGACTTGTTTATGTGAGGATCCATACTGGAAACATCACTCTGCTTTAAGCTCTCCTGAACTGAAGCCTCTATGTTTCCAGCGATGACATTTTCAGAGTTCTTCTCGGCCGCCTCACGCGATAGCTTTTCGGCGGCGGCTAGCTGTGAGTAAGTGAACAGCTTAGCTGGCATCCCGACGAAAGCGGAGTTCTGTCCCTTCATCAAACCCGGGCTCCTCTGGAAGGTTTGCGATTGCTGGTAGTTGCTGTGCCCGTGTATGCGATTCTGGCGTAGTCGGGTGCGACGGCTGTTCTGTCTCCTCAGCTCAAAGCTGGAGTCCTTTTGCGATCTGGGATAATCAGCCGGCAACGCTTCGGCAAATATGAGCAGGCACGCAATCAAAAACACAAATACAAACACGATAAATAGCTGAAATTTCTGATCAGCCATAACGCTTTCAGCCCTGATCTAAATAAGATCGTAAGGATTAACCTTTTCACAGCCGAAATTAATGGCACCAGCAATGTATTTCCAATGAATCGCACTTAAGTGTTAGATAACGATTTTCAGCTAAAGATGTGGAATTGAAACTCGAAATGAATATTTAAGTGTATTTTTAACGCCAACCACTTCTAGTCGTTCTCTTTAAAAGACTTTGTAGAGTTATCTGTACACAGGGACGAAAGCAGCATAGACGAATTTCTTATCGGTGCGTGTATCGCAAAATCACGTTTCAGTTCTTCGATGGTCAGTTGAGGCACTGAAATGATTTCTTGCTTCTGCAGGTTTAGGTCTCGTGATATCACATTAAGAAAACCTTGTTCACAAAGACGGTCTCTCATACTCTTTGCACAGATGTTGGGGTGTGTCTGGAATGTCGAGTCGACTACTGCTACAAGTGACACGGTAATATAGCAAGGACGAGGCAAGCTCTACTAGACAGTAGATGTTATAGTGGGAAAAAAAATAAAACTACTATATATATGGGGAACGAAAACACATCTGCTTTGCCGTACATCATTTATTTTTATTTTTTCAAGGAAGGTAGCGTCGACATGTGTTGTCTAGACGGAAATTGCTTTAAGGCAACTTTAATTGCTGAATACAGTATTTCATATAATGATATAATCGTCAATTGTAAAGTATTTAAAGAACACTTTTATTCAAGTATTGCAGTAAGTAATTTATAATTTTCATGAATTTCATTAATAATATCGCGGAAAACAAAATTATATTCATTTTTTTTAAAAATCGGTTTTATATTTGCTGTATTATTTGACACACAATTATTATTTCAACACATAAATCTGTATGTTTGCATTTTCCTGCCACATAAGCTAAATAAATCATCTTCTTGATAACAGTGGAGCTGAACATTTTCAAAAATATTATATATCGATGGTAACAGATTTTCACAAAAAACACATTCATTTTTTTTTATCAACGTGTCTTATCTCGGTTTTGTACTTCTTCACTTTCGATGCCAATCGCATCAAATTTTACATTAAATATTCCAACAAATATTTTTAAAAAAATAATTTTATACACAAAACAACGACAGACAATCCGCGATATTTCTTAACAGGCCCCATTGAACATTTAATACTTCCAGGAAACAAATGCGCTCAATGGAGCAAAAGTCTTCTTACTGAATATAGTTGCATTTTAATCAAATTATCACAATACGTCTTACACTAGAAACTTACTCAGTAAATTATGTTTTTAATTTATTATTTTTTTCATTTTTTATGAATAGAAATTTAGGCCAAAAGATCTCTAAAGAAATGTTTTTATTGTAATGGCTAAATTGTTCACAACTTGCATTCCGAACGTTTTCAAGAAATCAAATTCTAGGAATTATCTTATCTTATCTTATCTATATAGACGCTCCTTCTATGCAGAAGATGGTTGCGTCCACAGACCATGACAGATGATTTGTTGGCAAGTGATGCAGCATTCACATGCCACGGCTTTGTGGGTTCCACGCATTACCCAGCCGCCTAACACTACAATGTAGTGTTAGGTACCCATTCGGAGCGGGGTGACTCAGGGGCGCCCTAGGCCCCGGGAACAAACCCTTGCCTTCACACGGATTCGAACCCGTGGCCATCGGTACGACAGTCCAGTGCGCTGCCACTCGACCACCGCGTCTTGATTTATATATAATTTTTTTTAGATATTACGTATTTCTTTTATTCAGCATGGCTTAGCGGGTGTCGTGTTCCAGTTCCCTCTTTGGCTGCGACATGTTCCCAGGTTTAAGGGTGCCCCTGAGTCCACCCAATTAAGATAGGTACCCGATGTAATTAGGGGAAAATAAGGCGTCTGGACTTTGTGCTAGCCATGCAATCTCCTAAAATGCCGTCGCTTAATTAAAATTTTGAAAGCTGCTTCACTTTCCCAAATAGACCTTTAAGGTCTGAAACATGGGAATACAAAAAAATAATGTTAATTTCCATAAAAAAATCTTTGCCTCTTAAACACAGCGCATAGCATTAAGTTCACAATATGAACATGAATCTTATACATAGAGTTTGCTAACTAGCATAATGTAAAAACATTATGTGGACTACCTGAAGTTTTGTCCTAACGGCCCCAGTGTGTCACAGACTTGATTGATGCATGCTGCTTGACAGGTGCTCGCTACAAGCGTTGGTGCTCTTGCTCTGTGGTAACGACCTCAGATTAAGTGGGTGTGGGTGGGGAGGATTGCAAGGTTGAAGACAAAGGGCGAAATCAAGATCCTTTTGTTTTTATCTTTCGGGTCAGAATAATGCTAAACAAAAAAAGTTGTTACACCGAATGAAAGCGCAAATGCTAAAATTGAAAAACAAGTAGTCACGAAAGTTTTAAAAAGTGTGTACAATTTGATTGCCAATTAAATAGATATGAAAGTGATGTACGAAATAAAGAGATCTTAGTTAAAACATAGACAAGCGTGTGATGTAGGATATGGACAGAAAAAAGGCGAAGATGTTAATATTGAGTTTTGAAGATGTAGAAAGTAAAGAGATCAAAAAGTTAGTTAAATGAATATAGAGCTCATAAATAAAGACAGACCGCAAAGACTTTGAATTAAATAAAAGCGATGTGTAAAACAGTTTGATTTAGGAAACAAATAAAGGTAAAAAAATGATTTTTTAAAACCACGTTTTTACAAGCGGACTAAAAAGAAGAAAATAATTTAAAACTTGTACAAGTACTTCGATTTAATATGACTACAAACGTGGGGCGGGCGCTTATGAGGTTTAACATATGCGGTTCACTCATTCTCTCACTTATAGATCTCTCTTTTGCCTTCTAAATTAGAAATCTTTAATTTTTATACCAAACACCCGCCCCACGTTTTTAGTCATATTAAATTGAAGTATATGAACTTACAAGTTTTAAATTATTTTCTTCTTTTTAGTCCACTTGTAAAAACGTGGTTTTTAAAAATCATTTTTTTACCTTTATTTATTTTATTCTTTTTAGTCCACTAATAAAAAATTGGTTTTGAACAATATTTTTTTACCTCTATTTATTTTACCAAACACCTCACAAGCGCCAGCCCAACGTTTTAAAAACATTGTGATGTGGTCACGGGGGGAACTCACGGATGTCAACAAAAGCCGACGGAACAGATGCTTATATATAGACCATAGATAAACTAAAAAGTTCAATAATTTAATAACGGTACATTCGATCGATCTGAAAATTTCATACAATGCAATGTCATCCAAGATCTATCTGTGGTTAAATTTTCAGATCTCTAGGACCATCAGAAGTTGTTCAATTTTACTTTGGCAGATTTGCAAAAACAGTGCACAAACCAACAAACGAACAATGATACAATGCCACAGGAACGAAAGCGAGTTAATAAAAGGTGGTTAGAAAAGCAATTTGATTTTCATATTTAGTTTACATGAAGAAGGTTATATGCAGTTACTATAATTAAGAAATAAAATAAGATTTGTTAAGAAAAGAATTGATTTGAAGGAAATTTGTGGGTAAAAATAATTTTATGTAATTTAAAGCTGATAACCAAGTAACAAAAAAAAATATTTAAAACTCCAGGTCGTATAAAAGGAAAAACATTGAGAAGGTATAAATACCAGCGATTTAAAATATCCTCTAAGATTCATGCGGTTTAGAAAAATAAAAGTAGAAATTAGAGAGTTCTTTAAAAAAGAATAACTAGTAATTTGTCAAATTTTTATTTCATTGCTTACAGTATTGTACTTTATGATGTCAATTTTTTACCCAGCTTAATGAATCAATAGTTTTCAACCCAAGCACCTTGAATCCCAGTCCAAAAATCTTCGTCGCGAAACGTCCTTACCGTCATATTTACAGCAACATCAAGTCTTGCAGAACAGCAGCTTTACAAACACAATAATCTACTAAACATGCACACATATATCAACATTGTATTTAGTTAGGGGGGGGGGTTCGCCCAGAGAATATAAGGTGACAAGAATGCTTACAAGCGTAGCGATACGAACATTCCTTTTCGTCAATTTAGTTAACAAAAATATGTATATCTTTGGATCAGTCTTCCACCGTTGTGCCTTGAGCCCCTGGGTGTCATTGCCTCCCCTGCTCTCATTAAAACCTATGCAATCCAGTGACCCGTGCGTCACGCAGCTCCCCCACTGTATGCAAATGAGGAATGAACACATCCATCACAAACGTTACGGTAAAGTTATTTTTGAAAACGCATTTTGTACTCGTGTGTGTGTGTAAGCGTGTGCATGTGCTTTTATGAGTGTTTTGGTGTGTATTCAGAAGCGTAACTGGGTTTTCCGCGCCCTTGGATAATTCATTTTCACGTTCTTGAGAAATAGGGAAGATACTAAATTATACAGAATAAATTGATTATTGAAGGATAAGCCCTCAGCGCCCTTGCCAACTGCCCCGATGACAAGTCCTTACGTCTCTGTGTGTATTGCTCTCGCTTAAACATTGAAAAATAATGTAATAACGAAAATTTTACATATTCTTTATTCTGTTTTTTTTCCCCTTTGTTGTTGTTTTAATCGTTATCTTTTTTCACGGGGTGTATATTATAATGCTATTGCTGTTTGAGAAAAAACTGCTATAAACAAAATCTTCTTATGTTTATAGCCTAAGTAAATAACAATGCCTAAAATTTTATTTTTTTGCTAATAGGGACATTTTTGTTTAAATGCATTATAAAGTAAATAGTTTAACCGCTCAAGGTCATGGTTTTAAAGAGCAACAGCTTCCTATGAACACTTAGGTCCTCATCTGTTTCAAACCTCTTAACGAGACACTAACACGCAGTAATAAAGGCCCACCCTAAGATTAACCTTCAAGTCTCAGTGGCTCTTAATGATGTTAAATTGTTTATTCTTTTCTTTAACCAGCCCATGTTCGGCCATTTTCGCTGATGTCGTTTGTTTCTTCAAGTGTTTGCGCGCGTACAAGTGTGTGTGTTGATAGCTTTTATGTAAGCCCTTACCCAAAGCTTTGTGTGTGGAACAAAAAATAATTATTCATTTTAATACCTTTTAAAAAAACATTGACTTAAACCCCCAAAAAATGTGTTAATTTTTTGTTCATTACTTTAAGCATTCTTTGATTAACTGTTACATATGAACTGTATTGTCAAACCATTTTGTAAAACTTAGTAAAATAATAATTTAAAAATTTGATTGTTTGAAATTGAAGTCTATTCATCACAACCTTAAGTTTTTTAAATCAAATTTCAATGATTTTTTTTATAGATCTTCTGTGGAACTGCTTGTTTTTTGTAAAATAAATTTTTGATATCTTAGAAATTGCCTCTCTCTCTCTCTCTCTCTCTCTATATATATATATATATATATATATATATATATATATATATATATATATATATATATATATATATATATATATATATATATGAATATATATATATTTATATATGTATATATATGCTAAGATAATATTTACGCTGTACACAAAGAAATGGTACTTAATTTTAGCTATAATACACGCCAGAAAAGATATAAGAGAATATATAAATCAATTATCAGTTTATTATTATTAATATTATTATTATTATATAAAGAGAATTCTCTACAAACGAAAAAGTTTTTTTTTAAATTAAGATATAAAATGCACTAGATATAAAGTGCTGTAAAGTATTAATGGGATACATTTTAGAGATACTTTTAATATTGTTTTATTTTATTTCACATAAGAAATGATACATAATTTACACTAGAAATTAGGCATTTTAAGTCTCAAATTATTTGTAACCTAAACTATTATAATATACACAAAAATAATACATTATTTGCAAGAGAAATGAGACCTTCCTTAAAAGGAATGGCATAAATATGAGACATAATTTCCTTTAACGCCATGTATAGTTGAAAAATGTAAATCTCGAAGCGCCATAGTGTTCTCTTTTGGAAGAAAAGTTGATCATTGTGTTTGTGTGTGAGAAACGTTATGAGAAAACGTCTCTGCACCGAATGCCTGTCTGCCGAATTCATCTCCCGCGAAGATTTTCTCAGTGAAATCTGTAAAATACAAAGCAAAGGTCAATCCATCAAAGTAGCTTCACAATTAAAATCCATTTTTGTAGAAAAAATATATTTAAATTTTTGAAGATAATAAACCAGAGTTTATTGTCTTTTCCTGCCTCTCTTTTTATTATTATAGATCTAGCAATGATTTTCGCGAATTCAAAAAAACAACAAAAGAAAAATTATTAGAATTTTAAAAAATAAGAAAACATCAAAAGTGTTAAGAGATCTGTAAAATGTTATCTTTGAATTTATGTCTTTCTTTTGCTCTTTTCGACCCCTGAGTAATCAAATTGATTATTAAGAAGCTAAGAGACGAAAGGTTGATACCTGCAAATACACTCTCACCTGGGTGGAAAGGTTGGGATGTCAAGAGACCCGCGTCCTGCTCTTGCTTGAGTGACACGTCAACTTTTGGCTGAAATTTACCTTAATACAAAAATAAAAATAAAGAACAAATTAATATTTTGATAAAAAGAATTTTCAAAAGAGAGAAAAATGATATATAAAGGGAAATACATAACTATTTCCAACTATTTATAATTACTAGGAAATAATTAGAGTAAAAAAAACATTAACTTATTTGGCAAGCTGTAGCAGCGGAGTGTACTAAAAGAACTAGTTCATGATATCAAATAAATAAAATTAATGATTATTTTGTTTGTCCGTTATAGAGCCTGAAGGGCAGGGCTCGCTAAGGAAACACCAGTAAGGGTATCACCCGAAATCGTACAAATATATAGATGTAAAAACTATGTTTTTGACCATAAATCCTTTTTATATGAGACATAACTACAAGTAGTGACTATATTTAAACGTGACATTTAAATACTGAAACAGAATTATCTCCCCTGGTTTTAAAATTGTGTGCAGGAAAGGTAGGGGTGTGAAGATCGACGGTCGGCGTCAACGCGTGAACTGAACTGGCACGTGAAAGAATTATAAACAAATAGTCGGTTCAGATGTCCGATTTAGCTTACAAAGCAAGTTAATATAAGTTATTTAATAAAACAAACCCGTAAAAACAAAGTTTTTGACTATAAATCCTTTATATACGAGTCATAATTAAAAGTATTGATCATCTTCAAACGCGACAAACATTTACAGACTGTATCTGCCTTAACTCAACTTTGTGGTATAACCGGGGAGGGGGGTTGGTAGAGGGGAAAGGTCTGGTCACCGATCGCTTGACCGAGCTCAGCGTGACACGTAAAATGTAAATAAAAGCACGCCGGTACTTCGATGGGTCGCGTAAACGCGTCAACTCAAACTCTAACGTGGAAAAAAAACACTAACAAACAGTGAATTTGAATTACATACGTTATATTATGATAAACTAAAAATGCATTGATTTAATTACAGTACGTTCGATCGATCTGAAATTTTGATACGATGCATTGTTAGGTGAGACGTGTCCGTGTGCCAAATTTCAGCTCGATCGGATCACGGGATGGGTAATTTTTTACTTTTTTTTTCCGCGGTGCCCGCCCAAGACAGACAGACAGAGAGAGAGACAGAGAGACAGAGACGGCGATGAAGTTAATATAAGGAATTTAAAAAAGAGGTTGCCCCGAGCAACACTGTTATGAAGCGCGACTTGTGAGCAATATTAATACAAGAGTTAATAATATTGTCTTTGGATAGGCTTTTAGACTCAAAACTGAAAGAATGCAGGAAAGTGCGATTTAGAAATAGCGAAATATAGATTACCTTTCACTATTTTACAAACTTGTGTTCATTTAGAACTCTTTATTTCTAGTTTCTTTCATCTATAGCGTAATTGTGTTTTAAATTGTATTATGTTTTACTACCCAGTAAGATTACTTTTACCTACCCGTGTCCTCATCTGGATGGTGGTGCTCTATAAATATCCAGTACAGGAAACACGCCAACACTGAACCTATCATTGGCCCTACGATGGGGACCCAGAACCAGTTGTAATCTCTGTAGCTGTAAAAGTGTTTTGTGACTTGTTAGCAATGTCACAGATTTCGTTCATGAAAAAAACAACACAAGTTTAATTGCTACTTAGTGTTGTGGTCGTGTGTGCTCGTGTGTGTATATAAAAAGAAAAAAAAACGTGAACATATAATTAACAGTGAATTAATTTGTAGACTCTTCTATCATTTTCTCACGTCGTCGAAATTTTTTGTTCTTCTCTTGAGCAGTGCATGTTGGATGATGAATCTCAACACTACTGAAGTCATAACTAATAGGATAAACAGGAATAGGGCGAATCTTTTCAATCAGAGCAGGGTAAAACAGTTTCACGACGCTTTAAGTTTTATCGCTCTATTTTCCCCACAGTGCTTCTTTCGGTTGTTATTAGTTCAAATCAACACTCTAAAAATCTTTATTGTCAAGAAAATTGGAACACAGGCTTACAACAAGTAAATTATTAATTTAAAAAACTTTTTTTTCATTTCAATTTACTTTTTAATTTATATTTTTTTTTCGCTTAAATATTTTCCACAAAAGAATTTGTTTTAAAATAGTTTTATTTGTAAGAACGTAACTATTGATCTTTTTTTCATATATAAAACATGGCCCTTAAAAACAATAAAATAAAAGTACATGTCCATCAATGGGCAAAGTAGAACGAAATACATTTCTTTAATTGGATCTCCTGCATCAAAAGACGTAGCCAAAACTCACGGAAGTACGCAGCAACTCACGGACTTGCACCACAACTAAAGGACGTACAGCACAACTCACGGACATAGGCCACAGCTCACGGACGTACGCCAAAACTCAAGGACGTACACCACAACTCATGGACTTGCACCACAACTAAAGGACTTACGCCACAATTTAAGGACGTACGCCACAACTCACAGACGTACGCCACAACTCACGAACTTATGCCACAACTAAAAACGTACAGCACAACTCACGGACTTACGCCACGACACACGGACCTACGCCACAACTCATGGACTTGCACCACAACTAAAGGACTTACGCCACAATTTAAGGACGTACGCCACAACTCACGGACGTACGCCACAACTTAAGGACGTACGCCACAACTCACGGACGTACGCCACAACTCACTTACGTACGCCACAACTCACGGACGTGCACCACAACTCACGGACGTACGCAACAACTTAAGGACGTACGTCACAACTCATGGACGTACGCCATAACTTAAGGACGTACGCCACAACTCATGGACGTACGCCACAACTTAAGGACGTACGCCACAACTCACTGACGTACGCCGCAACTCACTTACGTACGCCACAACTCATGGACGTACGCCACAAATCACGGACGTACGCCACAACTTAAGGACGTACGCCACAACTCATGGACGTACGCCACAACTTAAGGACGTACACCACAACTCACTGACGTACGCCGCAACTCACTTACGTACGCCACAACTCATGGACGTACGCCACAACTCACGGACGTACGCCACAACTCACAACTTACCTGAACACTCCTACACCCCAACCTGCAATGCTCGTAAAGATCCTAAGGCTGAGATCTTTAGCTGGGTTCAAGGGGTTTCCACAGTTGTAGCCGAAGGAGGAACCTTTAGAAGGGATGGTTAAGTGAAAAAAAAGCAAACATATGTGTTGATGACCTATTGACTAAAATATGAATCAATAACTATTGGGGATCTTTTGCCCTCAAAATTAGTCACACTTCTTATTAAAATTGCCTCAAAATCAACAAAATGTAATATTTCGAATAATACGATGGTAACGGATGTATATAATTTTTTTTTAATTTTTAAAAAATGCTAGGGCAAAATAAAAGCATTAGATGGCCGTACAAATTCATTCGTATGGCCATCTGTGGTCAAACATTCATAACGTGAGTGCGTTAAGTACTCGTGTTTTTCTTAAACACCTTTGCCTCCTTGTTTTTCGTTTGTCTCTCTTTAATTAGTTTTTTTATGGTATATAAGGTGTTACACATTGTAAAATTAATTCAAATGCTTGTTGTTTTTTTTTAGTTGTACTGATTAAAGCATTTTTTAAAATCGTTTGCATATGTATTTGTCCAATACTTAAAGTTTTGCATGTACCTTTTACTTTATTTAAAAGCTTTATTGCAGTCAACTTCAGTATCTTATGCTGGCCCACTAACCCCAATTTGCGTTCAACATTTGACGCACATGTTTAACCAACATTTTGCTATCTGATTATCACTGTCTTCTTTGTATTTCAGAAAACTTTCCTTAATTT
Organism: Ampullaceana balthica; assembly: GCA_944989445.1. Classification (NCBI taxonomy): domain Eukaryota; kingdom Metazoa; phylum Mollusca; class Gastropoda; family Lymnaeidae; genus Ampullaceana; species Ampullaceana balthica. Next base: position 1,604,874 of record CALYLW010000021.1, read on the forward strand.
GAACATTTCATTAAAATTTATGTGTTTTTTTTTAATTAACATGCTTTTCTTAATGTGTTGGTTTTTTTTTGTTAAGCTATTTTCAAAAGTTAAAACATCAAAAAAATGTGAAGCTAATAACGATTTAATATTCATCTTACACATGCCTAAAGACATAGTCTTCTTTTTTTTTAAATTGAAGTCATCAAAGTAAAGATTAGAACTGCTACGGCCTTTCATAACTACTACAAAGACGATAACCACCTCAAAAAGTGCTGCTTTAAAACGATCCTGATTGTACTTAGGGGCCGTCCATAAATGACGTCATGCAATTTTGGCCGATTTTTAACCCTCCTCCCCTCTCGTCACACTTCGTCACAAGAACTTAGACCACCCCTCCAATATGACGACACAAAGCTGTGACCGCTACCCCCCCCCCAAAAAAAAGTGTTATTTTCTATTTGAAAATTAGCATGTTTCAAATCACTTTATTGTCATTTTAGTATGTATTTAATGTAACGCTGCACTCTAATATCGTAACATGCGTGAATCCATGTAAAACGTCACAAAATAAATTGTAAGAAATCAAACATTTCAGTGGCACTTCGATTTAAAGTAGTGTATTTTGACGTGACGGCGCAATTCTTAAACTTCCCACTTCTCATTTTCACAAATGTGGGCCACCCCCCCCTTTTTTTTTAGGTGCGTGACGTCATTTATGGACGGCTCCTTAGCCATAGCGAAGGAAAACCACTGTATCTCTTACTCATAGCTTAGAGTCTTAGACACTAATCTCACGCAACTATAATACAAGAGGCCCCCCCCCCTCATCACATGCCCCTTATAGCTCAAAAGCTCAGACCATAATCTCACATACCTATACCATAAAACGACAAGCCAACTAGTAACGGTGCGAACCAGTTCTTGGGACCAACGTTCCGGTTGTCACCGACGCAAATGATGCACATGATGAAGAGACAAGTCGCTGCTATCTGTTAACATTAAGAAAACAGGTAATGTAACATTAAATTTTTTATATGTGAGCTGAATAAAACATTTCAACAACCGTCGCGGCTTCAAACCAAATGCATTTCTGAAAAGCCAATCCTAGTCTTTTAACCACACCTTTTACTTGTCTAACTAATATTTCTAGAAGATTTACTTACATTCGTGAAAGCTTCTTAATATTTTAAGTAACATGATTGCATATTTAAATTTAATTAAAAAACACGTTCGGGGCCGTCCATAAAGTACGTCACGCTCCAGAGGGGGGAGGGGGTGTAAGAAAGTGTGTCAGTTTGTGACAGGGGGAAGGGGGGGGATACGGCCATGTGTGACGTCACGCTATTTTATATTAAATTTGATAATTTTGTTAATAAAAAACTTTTTTTTGAAAGTGTGACATATTTTAGTTCCGAGATGTGTGACAGTTTGTGACAGGGGGGAGGGGGGAGTTAAAAATGGTCAAAAATTGCGTGACGTACTTTATGAACGGCCTCTTTTGTCAAACTTGCTAAAGGTCAAATTCAAATTTCAAATGCATACGCTCTTCTGATTTCAAAAATAATGTAGTCCTTAGTAAAAATTGAGGAGACAATATAAAAAAGTATGTGTATATATATTATTAACACGCATCATGTTTGGACGATAACGTAACGTTCAAACCTATTGTCCATAACATTCATGAGTTGGCTATTTATAAATAATTATCAGACAACGAAATTCCGCTTTGAGGTTATTAGAGTAAATTTATCTGCACTTGACCTAAACAACTAGGTAAGTCTTGTCTAACTAAGCAAGATATTCTAATTTTTATGAAATAGATTTCCCGGATAAATAACAGATCCTCTATCATTGTATCGCCAAAAAAAATTCAATATAGATGAATTTTTTTTACATGTTCGTAATATTCTTGGTTATTTTCTAAGTATTGAAATAATAAAAATGCATTTTACTACTTTTAAAAATAAAAATATAAGGTTTAGGTTGTAGTATATTAAGATGGCATGACGTTTGTCATTTAGCGTTATTTCCCTTTTAAGAACTATAAAAGTTAGTTAACTAGCATTTCCGTTATCTGGCATAGAAGTTTGGAGTGTAAATTAACTAAATTTGTGTAAAGGTTGGTCCACACCTCACCAATTCTCGCGAGCATTTGCCCAAAGCATCACACGAACGCACTATAAAATTCGCCAATAAAATAGTGCGTTCGTGTGATGTTTGGGCAAATGCTCGCGAGCATTTGTGAGGTGTGGACCGACCTTAACACCTGCAATCACAATCCCCTCCCCTCAGATCCCTTCCCAATTTTTACCTGGTCAAAAAGACCTGTTAGAGTCGTTGCAAATTCTTGCGGGAAAGAACAAAATATCCCGGCTGTTCCATTTGGTCCCGAGATTGATCTGGAGCCGCCGTCGAAGTTGTCGAGTGCGTCTAGAAGACAAAAACAAGAGGAGGTCATTATTGTCCTTAGTAGTAGCGTCACTAGTGTTGGTGTCACTCAGTGCGGGTAGCTCATGGTAACACACCCCCTTCCCGACTTACCACAATAACAAATGCAAAATTATTATTTTTGTGTCTACCCATGTGATGTTGTCACCCTGTGCGGTCGGCACCACCCGCACCCTCCTAGTGACGCCTCTGTTCCTTAGTTGTCATCGTTGTTGCGAGATACGTAAAATTATGTTTAAGTCTTAAAAAATTCACTGCTCATCTAAAAATAATAAATTTTGGCAAACAGATTTTAAAACGTAATAAATTTGTTTTTGTTAGGGGGTGAAAACTCATTTTTGTTTGGGTGCTGCTAATGAGCCTCAATCTGATTTTTAATTGCCCGATATTGAAATTTCTTTAATTTTTATTCTCTTAGTTTATCTTTTCGCTTTTAGTCTGTCTTTTAGTCAATTTCTGTTATAAAGAATGCGTTTTGACCTATCTGTTCTTATAAATTGTGTCCGAAAATAAATACATAAATAAAAATAGATACATAGTAAAACATCGGATCAAGACCTTCACACAAAGAAAACCTCTATGTCAATTTCCCCCTGCATGGTTTACTTGGTCTATTTTTATTCTCATAGAGTTTGTCTTAAATCCAATTTCATAACTTAAAAGAATTTTTTTTTACAAAATTTCTTCAAATTCAACGTTTTCCCTTAAAGCTCAATAATTAAATAAAATAAATATCTTTAAGGAGTTATCACGACCCTGTTATCTCAACAGCTCTTGAAAGAAACTGTAGAAAACCGTTATCTTCTAGTTTTGAACTATGTCTTAATTAAGAATTAGCATTTTCTATACATTCTAAAGAGCTGAATTCCCTCTTTCATTTGTTCTTCCCTCTCTTCTTAAGTATATTTTCAACTAGCAGATTTTTTTTCAGTTTATTTTTTTACTGCTAAATCATCAACAGTCTTAATGGTTGATCTTTTCCGAAAACTTTCAACTACTCGATAATGGTTTAAAACCTTTAACGGTTTCAATGTGTTACGCAGATTAGTAATTAATTAGGAAACTATGGATAAAACTTTGATATGCATTTGTTTAACATAGAAAGTTTACCTTTATAGACCCCGTAGGCCACTGTTGCCGAGAAAAACGCGCCAAGAAACTGACCGACCAGGTGAAACGGCAGATGACGCCACTGGACACGCTGTGTGAGACAAAAGGCCAAGGATACAGCAGGATTGAGACCGCCGCCTGTGTCAGAGTCCAAAAAAGAGGTGTTCATATCTAACAATACTGTTGGTTACTGCAACATTCGAAAGAGTTAACTATACACGTGTAGAGTACCATCAATATAAACTAACAAATTAATTCACAACTTCAAGTCACCTGTGACCCCAGCACATGTGTAGAATGCCATCAATGAATCCTAACACGTTTATACACAACTTCAAGTCACCTGTGACCCCAGCACACGTGTAGAATGTCATCAATGAATCCTAACACGTTTATACACAACTTCAAGTCACCTGTGACCCCAGCACATGTGTAGAATGCCATCAATGAATCCTAACACGTTTATACACAACTTCAAGTCACCTGTGACCCCAGCACATGTGTAGAATGCCATCAATAAAACCTAACACGTTTATACACACGTTCAAGCCACCTGTGACCCCAGCACACATGTAGAGTTCCATCAATAAAACCTAACACGTTTATACACACGTTCAAGTCACCTGTGACCCCAGCGCACATGTAGAGTTCCATCAATAAAACCTAACACGTTTATACACAACTTCAAGTCACCTGTGACCTCAGCACACATGTAGAGTTCCATCAATAAAACCTAACACGTTTATACACAACTTCAAGTCACATGTGACCTCAGCACACATGTAGAGTTCCATCAATAAAACCTAACACGTTTATACACACGTTCAAGTCACCTGTGACCCCAGCACATGTCTAGAATGCCATCAATAAAACCTAACACGTTTATAAACAACTTCAAGTCACCTGTGACCAATGTTCCCTCTAAGGTTCGTTGGTCCGTGTGCAAAGTAAAAAAAAACTCGTGTGCAACTTTCCACAGCGTCCATTTTTTGTGTGCAATTTTTCACTAAATTTGCAGCGCGGTAAATCTTAACTACTGCGCGGCGTTGGTCAGATATCTGCGCTGCCGCGCAGCTTAAAGGGAACATTGCCTGTGAACCAAGCACACATGTAGAGTGCCATCAATAAAACTTAACATGTTTAAAAACAACTTCAAGTCACCTGTGACCCAGGCACACATGTAGAGTGCCATCAATAAAACCTAACACGTTTATAAACAACTTCAAGTCACCTGTGACCCAGGCACACATGTAGAGTGCCATCAATAAAACCTAACACGTTTATACACACGTTTAAGTCACCTGTGACCCCATCACACGTATAGAGTTCCATCAATAAAACCTAACACGTTTATAAACAACTTCAAGTCACCTGTGACCCAGGCACACATGTAGAGTGCCATCAATAAAACCTAACACGTTTATAAACAACTTCAAGTCACCTGTGACCCAGGCACACATGTAGAGTGCCATCAATAAAACCTAACACGTTTATACACACGTTTAAGTCACCTGTGACCCCATCACACGTATAGAGTTCCATCAATAAAACCTAACACGTTTATACACACGTTCAAGTCACCTGTGACCCAGGCACACATGTAGAGTGCCATCAATAAAACCTAACACGTTTATAAACAACTTCAAGTCACCTGTGACCCAGGCACACATGTAGAGTGCCATCAATAAAACCTAACACGTTTATAAACAACTTCAAGTCATCTGTGACCCAGGCACACATGTAGAGTGCCATCAATAAAACCTAACACGTTTATACACACGTTTAAGTCACCTGTGACCCCATCACACGTATAGAGTGCCATCAATAAAACCTAACACGTTTATACACAACTTCAAGTCACCTGAGACCCCAGCAAACGCGGAGAGTGCCATCAATAAAACCTAACACATTTATACACACGTTCAATTCACTTGTAACCCCAGCACACATGTAGAGTGCCATCAATATAACCTAACACGTTTATACACACGTTCAAGTCACCTGTGACCCCAGCACATGCGTAGAGTGCCATCAATAAAACCTAACACGTTTATACACAACTTCAAGTCACCTGAGACCCCTGCACACATGTAAAGTGCCATCATGACCGCTACGGAGCCAGACAGCTGGGCGTTCATAGGAGAAGACAGGGTGCCTCTGGTGAGGGTATACTGGGCAGATGATCCGACGACGAAGAACTAAAATTTTAGAATTCTAGTGTGTTAGAATATTTTTAATGTTATAATGTTCCAGTGATAGAGCGTTAGAATGTTATAATGCTAGATTATTAGAATGTTATAATGCTAGATTATTAGAATGTTATAATGCAAGAATGTTAGCATGCTAGAATGTTAGAATTTTGAAATGATAGAATGTAAGAGCGTTAGAATAATATAATTTTATATGTCTATAAATTTAGAATGTGAGAATGATTTTTGATTCGCATTGAAGTAACCATTAAATAAAAGTAATTCGTTTCAACTTTTAAATTTTCTACACGAGTCAGTTTTTAATTGTGGATTGGAGCCCATATATCTGTATTGGTCTCAGTTTGTAGGTATATTTACGCGGGAAGAATTTAAGCAAACGTTATTAATAACTTTCGCTCAAATAGATTTCCTAGAAGTTAGACTCAGTTTGCGCCTCCATAAAAGTATTTGCTTGATTGCTTGTTGTATCAATTAAATTGAACATGTGGTGATCCCAAGCTATCTCGCCGCCAATAAATGTCTGATTTATCTATTTATTTAGTCGGTCTAAATTTTGTTGTTGTGATGTTTAGAGGTTTTTTTTGGGGATAGTGAAATATATCAGCAATGTTGACTTGAATTTAAATTGAGAGATATTTGACGCATATTCGTGTATGAAATACGCTGATGAATGAAAGACATTAATAAAATAATTGCAATTTAATAATACAACTCACGCTTTTGTTTGCATCGAAATAAAGAAATTGTCTTCCCGCTAACCGGGATTTTTATAAAAAATAGTCAAGATTTAAGATAAAAGCTGAGGTTGTTAGCAACATAATTCACATCACTCCAATGAGTTAATTGAAATCCTACGCTTCAAAATGAATTTAATTACCACATCACCCTTATCATAAAGAATAATACCTTACGATGGTGAAATTTTTGTACATTTTTAAACATTTGAAGTGGAAGGAACGTTCATAATAAAAGGGTTTTAAAAAATATGCTGTTTCTTATTTTTCATGATCGCCCGACTGACGCGAAGTTAAATTTTTTAAAGTTTCAAATTGATATCATTGGTAAAGGATTGTGTATTTGATAGTTGGTGTATGCTCTGCTGGTTGGTGTATAGTTTTTTGCACGCTCTGCTGGTTGGTGTATAGGTCTAAATATTTATAAGTCTTGTTATTGCCTACCACTAAAACTCCTGTACCAAGAAATTCTGCTAATCCGTGTTTAATGGACAAATTTTGAAGTTTTAATACATCCGTCCATTTCTTAACTTTCCCGTTTGCCATTTCCGATCTTGAAATTTCAAATTAAAGTTTTCAAAATAACACACCTTTGCAGAGACACATTTTAAATTTCACAAAATTTTATAACTTCCAAATTGTCACATTCATGAAGAGGCACTCCGTTGAATAACTTTAAAAATGTCAAAATATAAAAAAATTTGAGCGTACACTTGAAAACTACAACTTCTGCGAACAAGTCCCCCTATTTGACCCAGTGCATGACTTACTTTCTATTGAACTTTCTGGGGTAAAGCTTATGGCCTCTTTGTTTGGTAGACTGGCGTCGGTCCTAGAGATTTGATAAACGTTTCGACGCTATCTTTGTTTGCGCAATCCAAGTTTATCCTATAAGATATAAATGTTGGCAACGAAGTACTGGGATAGGAATCTTTTCTTTTAAATCCCCATTTATGCTGTTTCACATTTTTAAAAATAGTGCAAAGTATGCCTTGAATTCATTAATGACGCTCTTATAAGTTTTCAAAGTGTATTTCATTGTTATTGTAATTAAAGTTTATAATTTTTTAACCAACCATTCGTATTGCTGAGGAGAAAGTTTAATTACTAGAGGCGCCCAAGATGACCATGTGCAATCTTTTCTTGATTTCAAAATTAGTAAATTACACTTTGAAACTTTTTTGTTGTTGTTCAAAACAACTTATTTCTAGATTTTATTCGTGGAGTGAAACTTTTTGTCACTGGTCGAAGCGACGAAATATTGACGTTCGATTGAAAAGTTTGGAGTGCAGTCGATTCATCGTCATGGGAATTTAAGAGGCAGACAAAACGGTAACCATACTGGTAATAATCCTGGATTTTCCAGTTCCAATAATGATCCAGGTAATAATCCTGGATTTTCCAGTTCCAATAATGATCCAGGTAATAATCCTGGACTTTCCAGTTCCAATCAGATACCACATGCAACTTCTTCGGGGTCAAAAACTTGTTAGCAGGCAAGTGAATGATGAAGGGATTCCGGCAGTGACAGATGAAAGGGTGACCAGGGGCCATGCACACAAGCATGCTACAACCAGGATGAACTAACACCCCAGTGGAAGCTGGGCTGTCGACACAACAGGCTGGTGACTCAAGTGACAACATAACACTGCGTTAATAATTCTAACAAGCTAAATAACAACATGGACTCACGGATTCCAGCCACGTCTCTGAAACAATAGCGCATCTGTTGACTTCGCCTGAGCTGACCATGGATGCAGGAGAGGCTCAAGGTCCAGAAAGCGCTGTGTGCGCAACTGATGAGAACGTGTCACTGGTTGCAATAATGCGTGTCTTGATTTTATTGTCTTTGAGCTGGAGCAGTCACTGAAACGTGATTGATTAAGTCAAGGCTGTGCATTTCTTTCAGCCCATTAACTTATATGCACTTTTTAATTAAATTTTTTTAGAGTCTTACTTTGAGGGGTAAAAGAACTCGGGAAAATCTTGGAAATCCCCCGGGCTGACCTGCACGGAATAAATTTTAGGAATGCTATATAAATATGTATGGCGTTTTTACCCGAGTTAGGTATTCCTTGGCCAGATGCACACAGAGCCAAGCTTCCCCTATGGTGAACATTTAGCGTGGAGAAAAAAATTGTTTTAACAGTTTTAAATGTAATTATTTCTATTTGCTTTAACGAAACTTGTAATTAAAAAAAAATAATCTGCATGAAATTGTTAAAGTTTGTAATCAATATCATGATCTTCAACAAATATACGATAACTTGATATTTTTAGTGCTAGTATTTGTAAGCTCTAAAGTTAAATTGAGCGCTGGTACAAAAAGAAGATTCCACGCCTCGTTGGAAGATAAACTGGCAGACATACGGACTGATATCTTAGAAAAATAGTGACTCAAAGATTGTCACAAAAATAGTAGTCCGCAATTTTGCAGTTTTTTCTTAAGTCTACTGCTCGTAAATCAGAAAGTCACCATTTAGAAACATATTTGTTCATGAGTGATGCTGAAGAGGGAGAAAAAGATGTTCTCGACATATAGCATTAGTGTGCATTCCATGATCTCTCCATTAAAAGCGTTCATATCTTTGCTTAAACCCGTCCCCCAGATCTCAACCCTGGCCCGCTTTCTTGACTGGGTTAAACGAATGAACTATCACTCTAGCGTTCGTCTGCTTAAAGTTGTGTGAAGTGCCGGTTGAAAAAATGCCCCAGTGGCCTTGACTAGGTTCAACTCTATAGATATCGCAAAAGGCGGAGGGGGGGGGATAAAATTGTGAGAGGGGCGGGAGTGGAATTGTGAGGGGCGGGATGAAAGCAGGTTTTTGTTAATATTCACCTCCGCTTATTACTGGCGTAAAAGTTGTCAGGTGATCAAATTGTCTATAGATAGATAACATTGTTAAAATTGTTTATTAGTATAATTATTTTATTTTTATTATTACTGTTATTTTTGCGTAAAAGTATACAGGGGTAAAACAAAATATAACTTCAAGAGGTTTAAAAGCATCTCTTGAAGATGGAAATTGTGTGTCTTTATGTGTGGAAAGGGGGTGGGGTGGTAGAATGTTGTTTGGTTGAGGATTCTAAGCTTGTAGGGTGTAGAGTGTAGGGTTAAAAGAACGTCACTCCATAGTAGTCTTACTTTTTCTTTCGAGTTCATTATGGACACTTATTAAACATCACTTATTGACTATTTTCAACATTGTTTTTTGTCTATAAATTGTTTTTTTACCCTGAGCCGTTGTGTTAATTTTGTTTGTAATTTTTATTGAAATTTTTTCAATTCAAGAATCGTGATTAGGATTTGCTTATCATTCTAGCATTTTTGCTTAACAATTTATAGATAGCAACTTTATAACATTCAGATTGTAAAAAAAAATAATTTCTTTAAGTCAATTGACTTAAAGAAATTTTTTTTAAAGTCAATTGACTTAAAGAAATTTTTTTTAAAGTCAATTGACTTAAAGAAAATTTTTTTTAAGTCAATTGACTTAAAGAAATTTTTTAAAGTCAATTGACTTAAAAAATTGACTTAAAAAAAAATTCTTTAAGTCAATTGAAAAATTGAAGATAAGCTGACCCTGGGAAAGTTCGGCAATACAGTAGTATCAGAAAGCAATATGGTGGAATCCTGGACAACTGGATTCCTTCATTTATTGGTGAGGGCCAAAGTACACCACAACGAGCGTCTTCAAGAAACTCAAGTTACATTTAGGCAAAACCATTCATGTGGATAACTCAATGCTTCAAAACGCAATAGAGGATGCTATTTTATTGTCCTTAGCTTTAAGCAGTGGCGATAGCCTACATATATCATGCAAGCAGTTGCTTCAAGGAATGACATTCGGCTGTGAATGGTGCTTTTGGTCTATGATAAATATGTGGGTATTGAATACCCGTTTTGGTCCATTTAACGTATACAATGTAAGTTATGGTAAGTCAGGCCACACATTTCTCTTAAGGTAACGAACGTTTGAAAAACATTTTATTAATTTCACAATATTTTGCACATTTTTTTAAAGGTACAAGTAAGGGAAGTTTTGTTTTCTTCAATTTCTTTTAACATTACGCATGGAAAGATTTCTCACCTCTGTGAAGACACTGTTTTAATACTTAACCTGTCCATTGCAAAGTGTTGGAAGAATTACGCTATTATATTAGACGGAAAGATTATATATAACATTGTATAACTGAATTTTAAACAGTGGAAAGAGAAACTGTAAAAAGGTGTGGGGGAGGGGTGAGGCACAGAAGTTCTGATAATCATGGTAAGATCACGTGACCAAGATAAGGAAAAAAACACTTTGGTACGTTTCAGATTTTTTTTTAAAAATCTTTAATTCATAAATAATCTTTGGGGTTCACGTATCAGAACTGCATTTTTTAAAGAAGAAAACTGGTGAAGAAACACACACCTATTTATTTATTTAAACTCGATCGTTCTTGATAAATGTTTCACGATCTAATTAAATAAATGATGCAATCTCTGTCTAATCGCACATGTTAATATCAACATTTCCAATAATATTTAATTATTTATTGGATACACTCAAATTTAAAAGCAACTAGTAGTTTGTAAATAAAAGTTTAAATATCTTTTTCTGTCTAAAATTAAACCCCCTTTCTGCTGATTGATGTGTTTATGACACAGGAACACTTCCTTTTGACTTTGACGAGTACATTGATATAAATATAACAAAAAAAGTGTTATACTGGAAAGGAATCCATGGAACCAATAACTGGTTTTAAAAAAATAATAATTATCGATTATAATGTATAATAATAATTCATAAGCATTAGGCGAATGCTTCTACTTCGGATGATTTTATTTAGAAGAACAGTGATTACAGTAGGTGGATTTATGGATGAAGAAAAAAAGAGAGTGGGAAGAAAATAAGAATGAGAGTGAGGAACGAAATTAGGCTTAAACACTTGGAACTTCATTTGTGTAAAGTACTGTGAAGGAGCGCGTGCTTTTTTTTTCCTTACTTTTTTTTTCAAGGGAGACAACTTTGGCTACAAATATTTCCTAAATTACTAATCTTTGAACACTAAATTTGTCAGACGGTTTAATTTTTTAACTAACATCCATCTTTTCTTTGGTGTTTGCTCATTTTGTATTGCATTTTGTTGTTGAGGTAATATGAATTGTTACCACTTAAATCTGCAGTATATACATTTTGAAAATTAAAATCCTTCGCACAAAAATATGGGATTACAACCCCGAAAATATTCTAACATTTCGTGAATTTTTATCTCTAGAGTGTTTTATCTTTGTAAAAGGAACTCTTTTATTATCTTTTCTCCTGCAACATACCAAGTAATGACATCACAGGGCCGTCTCGTCCTTTCCTCTGATGTTGTCATATTTAAAAATGGGAAGATAAGCCAAATTGACTCGTGATTTCCGAATTCTCTGGTCTTCAATTAAATATGTTACTTTTTGTTTAAATCTACCTTTGTTTAAATGTTTTTTCTAAAAATTTTACTATTTATTTCGATGGAAACTTTTCGCTTTGGGTCTACTTGTAACCTCTGTTCTTGTAATCTACAGTAATTGTTGGTAAGTTTTATTTAAAAGGCTCTGCTTGTCGCGAAAAGGGTGTTAAGCGTTTTTTTTTAATTTAGTCTACGAAATGAAGAATTTAAATATAATGTTAATTAAATACAGAATTCTAAATATGACAATAAACTCGGAGAATTAGGTCCAGTTTCAGATGGGTGAAAGAATATTTTCAAAATTTTTGTGTCGAAGAGGTCAAGCTGGTCATGAGCAACAGCTCCTGGTCAACTGGTCAAGCAAACCTGATCGCTGGTTCTTTAATTAACATGGTTGAAGAATTTTAGACAAAATCGTACACACCAATTTTAAAACATACGTTTATTAATAAATACATATACCTTTATAAACAACACAGAGCTATTGAAAAACTCAACAGGAAATAGAAATACGAATAGCACAAAACACAAAGACCTACATAAAGTCGCATGTCCTGTACAAGCAAACAGACCGATAGGTTAAAGATATCATTTTTATAATTATTTAACACAAAAGTGAATACAAATTGTGTATTACAGTCAAACCTCTCATAACGAGTTTAATTCGTTCCAGAGTCTTACTCGTTAAGCGAAACACTCGTTATATGAAGCAATTATTCCCATACAAAACAATGTAAAATACGATAATCGTTCCATGCTGAAAAAAACACCTCATTTTAGAAAAAAATCAACTTTAATTTAAATTAAATTACTGATGAATTGTTAAAGAGTGAAACAACTAGAATACATTTTAGATTTGAAACAAAAAAGGTAAACAAATATTTGAATTTATGACAAATTTTTATTCCTTTTTTTATCTAGAAAACCGTCCAAAGACATTTGTTTTTGCCAACGCTTCAAAATTTGACGAAAATGTGTCGTAACCATTTCGTAGACATTCTTGACACTTCAATTGAAGCATCCATCTCCTTAATTGTTCTTCACAATAGTGCAGATCGCTGATGTTGGCCGATTGTAGTTGCGCGCTAAATTAGCCACATTGTTCTCGCTTTTCCATGGTTTTACGTTTCATTTCAAAAGTTATGTTTTGTTCTCTCTTATGATTGTCTTCTTGTGTTTTATTTCGAAGACATTTTAGCACAGGTTGTTACACTTTGAATATACAAAAATTATGACTACTGTCTGAATACAAACTTTGTAAAACCGGTTGATCACACAAGAAAACAATACGCTAACAGACCGAATGCTTAACACAGAATAATTCATCAGGGCGGAAGGGCCGGAGTCTGCATAAGATTAATATGTTTGTCAGATCTGACAAAAATTATATACAGACAATAAATTATAAAGTTAATAATTATAAAAAAACTAATTATATTTTAAATCAATAACACTTAACTTTTTTAAATTCCTGCTTATCCTAAGGGCTATGAGTTTTTAATAAACCACGAAAACTTGACAAAACAAATATATAAAAATTCATTTTACTTTAATATCAATATTATTCCAGAATGAAAATGTACTTGGCAGTAGTTCTTACTACACTTGTCGTGGGGACATTTGCTGAGGTTGGTTTTTATTTTCTAATATAAAAGTCGATATATTTCACTCTCCGTTTTTCATTTGTTTATTTGATATTTTTTTTAATTGAATGGATTTTCTTTTATTATGTCGTTTCCCTAATTAAATTAGTGCAGTTCTCAATGCTACTTAGCAGGAGGAAAACATTATATTTAGACGAGGTGGCGCCTTTAATAGTACTTTTATGTAATTTTTATTGTTGCTAAGTGGTTTTTAAGACATAACATAATTTTATAACTCAGTTGTTGATGATAGTGTGTCTGTGTGGGAGGGGGTATGTTTTGTTTCAAACTACAAATAAAAAAGATCTTAATTAACGCGAAAATTAACTCTTGAAACAATTTACAATTCACAGACAATATCGTCCGTCATTTACAATGATGCTCATCAAGTACGGCCCCTTCCAAGCCCGATTCCGATTGAAGAAAAAAAGCGCGTGAATTCCCTTGTCAATCCGTTGGATATTCTATTCCCCTCTGGTGGCCAAAATCCACTTTGGAGCGTCATTGCAAGTAAAAGAAATCTCTTGTCGTCATTGTTTTTACCATTTACTGATGGTGGGATTATCCCAAATAACCCTCTTCTGATTGCTAGCAAGAAACGCCGTCAGTCTTTTCTCCCCACAACAGGCCATCCGAGTCTTCAAGAACTTATAAATCCGATCCTAAGCAAGAGAGACCTGGAATCGATTGTTAGACCGATTGATTTAGCGATCATCCCATTCAACCCTAATCTGATCGCCAGCAAGAAACGCAGAGTTGTCTTTGATCCCTTGATTAACAACCCACTCATCATCAGCAAGAAAGACAACATATGGAATCCACTCATCGATATTTTACTTCCTCCCATCAAAGACGTCAAATAAAGTGATGCCAACAATCCGTGTAAATCATCAGAGTAAAGATTTTTTTAATTACAGTTTAGAATGTGCGCATCTAACAAATTCCCTCTCTAAAGTGAATATAAGTAAGATGATAACGACAAGTCTTTTTTTTTAAATTAACACAGAAAAACACCAAGAAGACTAGAAAATGAAAATCTCAAGCTTAGAGCTGTCAAAGGAGAAGACGATAATTTTATTTTGCATCTTTGAAATATGTATGTATATTTTTATTTTATTTGGAGATACATTAAACACATCTTAGATATTTTAAACAGCCACTGTGTAATAATTCCGTTGTGTCTAACGAGATCATTCACTTTGTTTATTTTTCAATCATAACATGGCATGTTACAAATCAACTAGGTGACGTTAATATGCGAAAAATTGCGAACTGTAAAACTATATTTTATGCAATAAATTGAGTTAAACAACATTTAAGAATTTAAATAAAGCAAAATGAAATGTACACAAATGTATAGTGTATAAAAAGTGTACAAAATACATAATGTTAAATGACATTTTAAAAATATAACTCAAACACAACGTGAACAGCATCCATATCGAAATATAACGTGTACAAAACAATTTGTGGAATACAAGCTGTAAGAAGTCTAGTGACTCAATTTATTACACAACACTGCGTTAATAATTATTATTCTTACAAGCGAAATAACAACCGGGACTTAACGCTCTCCTGGCTACGTCTCTGAAACAATAGCGCATCTGTTTACTTCGCCTGATGCGTGAGTGGCCTAGGTCCAGTCAACGTTGCGTGCGCAACTGCTGAGAACGTGTAACTTGTTGCGATAATGTTTGCATTGATTTTCACTGTGTTTAAACTGAAGCAGTCGCTGAAACGTGATTGTGATAGTTATGGTTGTACATTTATTATTTGTTTCTCCACATTGACTCAGTTGCGATTTTTAAATCTTTTTACTTATTTTTAAAAGTCTTATTTTGGGGGTAAAAGAACACGGGACAATCTTGAAACTCCCCCAGGCTGACAAGCTCGGAATAAGTTTTTGGAATGTTATGTAAATATATATTAATTCAGTGACGCTTTTACCCGAGATATGTATTCCTTGGCCAGATGCACACAGAGCCATACTCCCTTATGGTGAACATTCACTGTGAAGAAAAAATGTGTTTAACAGTTTGCAATATAATTCTTTCTATTTGATTTACCAAAAACTTATAATAAAAAAATTAACTGCATGAAATTGTTAAAGTTTGTAATCAATGTCATGATCTTCAAAAATAAAAATTTCCATAACTTGATATTTTAGTGCTTACACTGTAAGCTCTAAAGTTAAATTGAGTGGTGTGACAAAAGAAGGTTCCATTCCTCGTTGGAAGAAAAACTGGCAGACATATACGGACTGATATCTTTGAGAAAATAGAGACTCAAAGAATGTTACAAAAATAGTAGTCCGCAAGTTTGCTGGGTTTTTTTTAAGTCGATTTCTCGTAAATCAGAATGTTACCTTTCAGAAACATATTTGTTTTGTGTGTTGTTGAAGAAAAAAAAAGGATGTTCTTGCCATATAGCATACGTGTGTATTCTATGATCTCTCCATTAACAGCGTTTATATATTTGCTTAAAGGCGTCACCTAGATCACAATCCTGCCCAAAGTACAGAACTTTTAGAGACTTCAAGAGACACAATTGAGATATAGGAAAACAATCCATGTTGAAAATGTAATCCTTCTAAACTCAATCGAGGATGCGATTTTTTTTGGTCCTTAAATTTACAATGTAGGGACGGCTTAACTCTTGTACATATTATTTCTGAGTTAGATTATCTGTGATGGATATTTGGTTATGAATAGCTCTGTTGGTCAATAATAGACTTGCGGCTATGCATAGCCCTTTTTGTCAATGATATACTTTTGGCTATGCATAGCCCTTTTTGTCAATGATATACTTTTGGCTATAAATAGCCCTTTTTGTCAATGATTGCCTTTTGGCTATGAATTATCGTTGGTCAATGATAGACATTTGGTTTGAGATTTTTTCGAGAATTATTTTCCCGTTTTAAAAGTATACAAATGGAACTCATGGTAGGTGAGCCACAAAATTCTCTCAAGCTAACTAACGTTTGAAAGACATGTTTTGTTTTTTTTCGATTATTTAGAACCGTGATTCTCAAAGTGGGCGCTACCGCCCCCTTGTGGGCGCTGAAGCGATCCAGGGGGCGGTGAAGGCCACGGGTCAATTTGGGGGCGGTGAATAACTGTAAGGGGGCGGTGAAAGCATAAAAAAAGGAAGAGGAGTTTTAGAAAAATATGATTTATGTATTCTGCTCATAAGTTTCTATTTTTCTTTATAAAAAACATTTTGGACATTGGTTTGGTTACTGCATGGCATTTAGTTGTTGTTGTTTTTTACCTGTGCAAGTGCGCACTTCCAGACTGCAAATACATTTGAAATAAAATTAATGGGGATAAAAAAGATAAGGATTTATATAATTTTCAAACACTAAAATACAAATTTATCAAACAACAGACTTTGACAAAACTCTTTTCAACAGCAACCACACAAGATGGCAATGGCTTGCTAGGTCCTTACAATATTTCGTTATTGATTGCCAACTCGGGTAAATCTAATACTATTGGTAAAGAACAAATTATACAGGCTATAAGTGAATTAATACGGACTGTGGTACATAAGCTAGCATCTGATATTATCAAGAAACATTCCTTTAGCAGTAATACATTTCAAATGAGAATAGATAAAAAGGCTCAAGGTGTTGAAGATTAATTGTGTGGCTATTTAAAAAAATATCTGTTTTCTATTCAATTTGAGGAGTCAAATTTGCCAGGAAATGAAGCTTTACTTTTGCCAATAAATCATTGTCTGTAGTTTTGTCTTTGAGTGCCTCAACACAGAGTAATTCTTCGTTAAGCTCGAAACGAGGGTGTATTCCACGTATAAATACTAAGAATTGTGCTGTTCCTATACATTGGTACTTAAATCCAATGCGAGAGTACCAAAAAAGTATTTGCTTGCATCTCGAAGTTGGTGCATCAAATTGTCCCTTTTTTTCAAAACGTCTGACTAAAGTTCCCTTGATAAAGAAATGGTGTCAAATTATGTTTTCTGTTCTGGACACATAACGCTTGCTGCATATGTCAAGCATTTCTTGATAAATTCACTGTCGGAAAAAGCCTTGTTCCGTTTTACGATCTTATGAGATATCTCCAAACTGGCATCGGTTCCAGCATCTTGTATTTAAGACTTTTGGTAAAAACATTTTGCTGCTTCTTTAAATTATTAACAAACTTCTTGCATATCCTTTTTCTCTCTTGGTTCGTTAAATTGTGCCCGAAACACAAATGTTTTGTATTGTGGTATCTTTTTAAGTCGCACACATTAAAGATGCTCAAACACTCACGGCACAGCAAGCAGGCTGCTTTTCTCCCAACGCCCGTGAAGCAATAATAAACAGTTAATTCGTCATTTAAAAAAGACATTGGTCCTGAATCTTTCTTTCTTTGGTAGCACTCATTGTTAAATCAACGTCTATTTGCTTTTAAATCACACATTTTCAAAACTGTTCGAAAAGCAAATCGTAAACTAAAGCCAATTCCGCTTGAGCTGAAATGTAGTTTCGAACAGATATATTAACAATGTTAAATCTCAAAATTCTAATCTAATGCTAAGAATAAAGTTTCAAAAATTTATCAAAAACTCTAAGCAAAGACAATTAACATGACACAAGATCGCCACATGTACATGTCTACGACCGCATAATGTACTCTCACTGGCCGCATGTGGCCGCGGATCATAGTTTGCCTATCCCCGTGTTAGAATAATATTTTAAAAATTGGTGCTGAGTAATATTTTTACTGGAAAGTGGGTGGTAGGCCAAAAAAGTTTGAGGACCACTGATTTAGAAGAACAAATAATGTAATGTTAAAATAGGGGGAAGTTTTGTTTCCTCATGTTTCTTTTAGCATCAAGTATGGAAAGATTTCTCACCTCCCTGAAGTCACAGTTTCAATACTTGAACTGTCCATTGCAAAGTGTTTGCGTGAGATTGTATACAAAATTTCTTGTTTTGTATACCTGACTTTTCACAAGCGGCAAGAAAAACTGTATAGGGAAAAAGTCACATAAGTTTTTATTATCATTGCAAAATCACGTGACCAAGATAAGAAAAAAGCAACACTTTGCAAAGTTTTTATTTTAAATGTATTTGATTTAATTTTATTTATTTTTGATTCATTACAATTTTTGGGTTCAAGAAATCTGAACAGGATTTTTAAAGGAAAAAAAATGTGCAAAGAAATGCACCCATTTATTATGTAAATCTGATCGTTCTTGATAAATGTTTCATGATCTACTGAAATGAATGATGCAATATTTATATAATCACATATGCTAATATACAAATTTGTAATAATATTGAATTATTAATGGGAGATGCACAACCTTAGTAGCCCCTATTAGTTTGTAAATAAAAGTTTAAATATTGTTTCTATGTCTGAAATTAAACTCTTTCTGCTGATGGATGTGTTTATGACACGGGAACACTTCCTTTTGACGAGTACATTGATCTAAATAGAAAAAAAAACGTGTTATACTGGAAAGGAATTCATGGAACCAATAACTGGTTTTTAAGAATAATAATTATCGATTGTAAAGTTTAATGATAATTCATAAGCCGAAGCCAAGTGCTTTTGCATCGGGTGATTTTATTTACGAGAACAGTAATAATAGTTGGTGGACTGTGGGTGAAGAAAAAGTAAGTGTGGGGTGAAAATAGGAATGACAGTGAAGAATGAAAGGGGGGGGAGTGGGGCTTTGTGGATAGTGCTTATGTGATTTAACAATATACTAGGAGAAATGTTTGTGTGACAGAAAACGATATTTAGGCATTGGTTGTGTTATTGAAAAATAACTTATAAAGAATTGCTTTAGTGAAGCTGAAGTATGTTGATTTTAAAAAAATAGGCTTAAACACTTGAACTTTTTTTTGTGTTAAGTACTGTAAAGGAGCGCGTTCTTTTTTTTCCAGGGATACAACCTTGGTTACCAGCAACATTTCCTGAATTACCGATCTTTGAGCACAAAAGTTGGGACATGTGTTAATTTTCAAGCAAACATCCAATTTAACATTCTTGTTTGGTTTTTGTTCATTTTCTTATTCAATATTTTGTCAGTTTTCTTTTTATCTGCTTGATTATTTTAATCAATATGAAGTGTACCAGTTGCATCCTCAGTATATATTTTTGGGGGATTTTAATCATTGCAAAGATATATGGAAACAGAATCACAAAAATATTCTAACATTTTTTATTTTTTTTTAAAGATCGATTGTGTTTATGTTTGTTTTTTTTTCAACTCTACTATTTTTTCTCCTGCAACATACAAAGTAATGACATCACAGGGCAGACTCGTCCATTCATCGGATGAGGTCATAATAAAAAAAATGTGAAGATAAGACAAATTGACTCGTGATTTCCGGATTCTCTGGTCTTCAATTACTTTTTGTTTAATCTACCTTTGTTTAATTTATATTTTCTAAAAATATTACTATTTATTCCGAAGGAATCTTTCAGCATTAGGTCTACTTGTAACTTCTGTCCTTTTAAGCTGCAGTAATTATTGGTAAGTTTTATTAACAAGTCTGTGCTTGTCACGAACCAAGAGTTTAACGATATGTTTTTAAAAATATGTATTCTACATGTAATTGGCATCTTAAATTAATTAAATTACATTCTAAATAGAACATTAAACTCGGAAAATTAGGTCCAGTGTCATTCTATCTAATCAGATGGGCAAAATAATATTTTCAAAATCTTTATGTCGAGGAGGTCTAGCTGGTCATGAGCAGCAGTCCACGGTCAACTGGTGAAACACAGTTGACCACTGCTTCGTTGATTAACATGGCCTAAGACTTTTAGACAAACTTTTACACACCAATTTTAAAATTACACGTCCAAAATAAATAAACATTTCTTTACAAACACACATAACTACTTTAAAAAACCAGGTGGCAAAATCACACAGTAAATAAAAAATACCAATAGCACAAAAAACAAAGACCCTCATAAACCAACAGGACTATACAAGCAGACAGAACTATAGGGAAAAAAACTTCATTTTAAGATTATGTCACACAAAAGTGAATGAAAAATTGAGTATTTTTTTAAATTTCAAAAACATTTTAAGCAACAATCATCGATGTCTATAAGAGATGTAAATGTTCGTCAGATGTGACGAAACTTTGTAACAGGTTCGAGGCATACAGGTTTTAGAAAACTAAAATATGATCAGATTTGCTTTAAACAAAACAAAAATTCCTAGTAAACAGTAACACTGCATAAGTCATACAGATACTAACTTTTCAAATTAATAATTATAAATCATAAATACATTGTTTATAAGTAACTAGGGATTGTAGGGCACCTACGGCGCCCACTTTTTTTAAAAGCCCAAGTAACTTATCCTTGCTTGATAAATACGAAATGTTAAACTTTCTGAAATGTAAAGAAAGTATTTCATAATTGTTTTGATAATTGAAGTCAAATAATATTTTACGGCGAGAAACACCACACTCTCTGTTAATTTTGAAATCAAAATGATTATGATTTTACGTTTATATTTTCAATTTTAAAAAAAAATATGCTGATTATGATACCTTTCTTTTTGAACTGCTATGGACTGTTGTACTATGTCCCTCGGCCTTACGGAGACAGTGACTTAGGCAGCGTTACAGAGCCAGTGACTTGGGCTTTTATTAAATTAGATATTGAATGTTTTTTTGTTTTTTTTTAAATTCCTGCTAATCTAAAAGGATAGTTTTTCTTAAAATAAATCATGAAAAATGTAACAAATTGAAAAAAACAAAATTTTATGTATTTTAACATCAATACTATTTCAGGAAGGAAATGTACTTGGCAGTAGTTTTTACTGCACTTGTCGTGGGGACATTTGCTGAGGTTGGTTTTTCTTTTCTTATTTAAAAGTCGACATGTTTTCACATTCCCTCAATTTTTATAATTTGTTGTATTTTTAAAGTTGCATTTGTTTCTTTTTTTTGTGTTGTTTTTCAAATTAAATAATTACAGTTCTCATTGTTTCCTTAAAGGAAAAAAATGTATTATATTTAGACGAGGTTCTGCCTTTAATAGTACGTTTTTTAATGTTTATTGTTGCTACGTGATTTTCATGAAATAACGCAATTTTACAACTCAGTTGCTTCTGTGATAGTATGTGTGTGTGGTGGAGGGATATATTTTGTTTTAAACGACAAATAGATAAGATAATTTTTTTATTTAAAAAAATATTTATAATACATGTCTATATATAAAATTGTAAAAGACAAAACAATATATATATATATGTATATGTATATATATATATATATATATATATATATATATATATATATATATATATAATTTACCAGAACTAGATCAAGTCGTGTGCAAATAAGCATGACGAAGGACCCTCGGTGGGGTTGACCAATCACAGCTTATGATTGGCAAGCGAAGGTAGTGTAAGGGCATGTCTCGAGACCAACAATGCTCCTTTCTTTCACTTTCGTTGTTCTTTCATAGAATATTTAGTATTTCGTAGTGCAGTGGTTATTACACCCGCCTTACTCGTGGAAGGTCTTAGGTTCAAGCCCCAGCTGATTTTTTTTTATTCTTAAAAATGTTTATGTTTATGCCTATTCTTTACCCCATTTCTTTGCGAACATAAAAACCGCTCCGCTTGTATTTCACCAGAAAAATTCAATATTTCTTAATATTGTGATAACTTCGGCGACTTGCTCTCGGTTGTTCAAAGTG
Organism: Ampullaceana balthica; assembly: GCA_944989445.1. NCBI lineage: Eukaryota > Metazoa > Mollusca > Gastropoda > Lymnaeidae > Ampullaceana > Ampullaceana balthica. Next base: position 1,627,127 of record CALYLW010000021.1, read on the forward strand.
ACAGAAAGTAGCCGTACTCTCTCAACAAAACGATCAGTACAAAAATATCAGGATGATATGGTTGCATTGCAGAAATTGTCATATGTCCAAAATACTTCCAGCCAGAACGTCCTCATACCTCTCCATGAGTTTACAATCTTTATCTATCTATCTATCTATCTATCTATATATCTATCTATCTATCTATCTATATATCTATATATCTATCTATCTATCTATCTATCTATCTATCTATCTATCTATCTATCTATCTATCTATCTATCTATCTATCTATCTATCTATCTATCTATATATATATATATATATATATATATATGTGTGTGTGTATATATATATATATATATAATTCACCAGAAATTAGGACAAGCACAATATGTGTGCAAATAAGCATGACGAATGACCCTCGCTAGGGCTGACCAATCACAGTTTATGGTTGGCAAGCGAGGAGGGACAGGAAGCTAACAGGAGTGCGCTTGTCTCTAAACCCAAAATGCTTCGGCGGTCCTCCCCCCCCCCAACGTTCACTCGCGTTGTTTCCATTTCTTCGTGCTGCTGTTTGTGTCCGTTCTCCCGTCCCCTTAGTCTTTGCACTATCTATGAGCAAGTCTGCGGCGTACGTTACGCCGTGGGTCGTATCTAATTATCTATAATTTAATTTACTACTCATGAGAAAGTAGTTTGTTTTTTAAATTTAATTAAGCTCTCAATCAGCATGTATTGTGAATCCGTTAATCTTATAATGTTTACGTATTATTAAGGATCCCATTTTACCGAACAATGAGTGGATTCACACCTTGGGAAAGAAGAACATTCACTTCGACCCTAAGAACGACCCTCTTTACGACCCTGTGAGTAGAGCAAATATTGTTTTAAGTACTTAATTGTCAATAAGATACACTTTTTTTTTGTTCTATGATGCTTAGCACTACCTACGCTCTTCTTGGGCGCAAGGTTCTATTTAGGGCTCTACCGGATTCAATTTTTTTAAATCTTGCTCCGATTTGACCGGATTTATGAAGTGAAAATCCGGACGGAGCCGGGTTTTTAAAAAATATCTAGAATCTGTATTTCCAGGAGCCGGATCCATAATATATACCGTATATACTCGTTCTAAATCTGACATTTTTGGACAAAATCTTTGGAGAAAAGTTAGGGGGGGGGGAGTCGGCTTATAAGCGGTTGATAGGTGATTTCTCCATGTACATTGAATGTCGGTGTAGTTATTGTAGATAATCAAGGTCCTTGTCTACATTCAACATGATTCGACTGCTCTAACAGAAGCTATAAAATATTATTTAACAACTGCACTGACCTTATTTATTAATTTTATTTATTTTCTTGAATGTTTAAATATTTTTTTTTAAATACTGGTAATTCTTGCCTAACAAAGATCACAAAGACAAAGATATGTAGCCTAGTACAAAGTAGTAGGAAAAACAATCCATCTTCTCTGTTATTCAAATATATTTGTTCTACGGCCTAAACAAGAGTAAACAATCATAATAACCGAATTTAGCTTGTAGTTTAACAATTATTGTGTACCATTTTTTTTACGCTGTCCTATTATTTTTTGGGGTCGGCTTACGCACTTTTTATACGATTCTCTTCCAAATCGGCTTATGAAGGAACGTGCTATAGAGCGAATGTATACGGTATATTAGGGCTCCATCTGCCAGCTGGATGTGGCCGGATTTATGAAGTGAAATCCTGCAGGAACCGGAGCCTGATTTCTAAAAATGAGCGGATTCCGTATTTCCCGGAGCCGGAGCAAAAAATCCGGTAACCCCTAGTTTTATTACACATTCATATTTTCAGACCAGTTCCAGCAGTACAGGATCCTGTGTGTGTTAAAATTGTTTTTTTTTAAATTTTTTTATTATTAATATGTTATGATACGATTGTTAAAAATTACATACCTATTTTCGTTTAAATCGCTTGTATATATAGCTTAAACTTTTTAATAACAATAAAACTATTCAATTATAAATAGCATTGTAAATAGTAATGATGTTTCTATTCTAAAACTACAGATTCCAATTATTTTCAACTACACTAATTTGTTGCAACTTATCGGGAAAAGATCGACAAACACAGACCCTGATCGTGTAAGTACTGATTGAATTACTGTATTTTCAAACATTCAGTAAACGCTAAAATTTAGAAGCTTTTAAGAATCTCGCAGCCTCAAATACTCCTCCTCTAATGCTTCCCTTTTCAACTTTCCCTTACCCAAGCGTTTCCATTTTCATGGGTTGCCACTCATCTACAATTCCCTATTTCAATATTCCCGTGCCTCGGTTATTTATTTTTCAATTTTTTCCGGTCGCAATACTTCCATTTCAATATTCTATTCCTTAATCATCCCTTTTCTTTATTTTCTTTCCCTCAACACTTCCCTTTCCAAAACTCCCTTCTCTACTGCTTCTGCTTACCTCCCAGATTCTTCCTTCCTCACTTCTCCATCGCACAATTTATATCCATTGTAAAACAATTACAAAGTTCGCCTCTCCATTGTTTGTTTCAAATTTACCAAAAGGAAATCATTTTTACCGCTGGCAGTTGATGAACTACTGTAATCAAAATTTAAAGCGCTATAATAAACATACTAGCGTATCACCCGTCAAAGATGACGGAAGTTTTCAAAATAAATACACAGCAGATTAAAAAATAGCGTAATACATAACTTTCATTTGCTTTATTTATTTTTATTTGATTCATTTATTATCATAATGAACAATTTTATGCTTTCGAAAAGAGTTATTTTTGGTGCAGTAATTTGGTGCGCTGCTTTCTAAAATTAATAGCGTGTTACATCCACACATACATACATACATACATACATACATACATACATACATACATACATACATACATACATACATACATACATACATACATACATACATACATACATACATACATACATACATACATACATACATACATACATACATACATACATACATACATACATACATACATACATACATACATACATACATACATACATACATACATACATACATACATACATACATACATACATACATACATACATACATACATACATACATACATACATACATACATACATACATACATACATACATACATACATACATACATACATACATACATACATACATACATACATACATACATACATACATACATACATACATACATACATACATACATACATACATACATACATACATACATACATACATACATACATACATACATACATACATACATACATACATACATACATACATACATACATACATACATACATACATACATACATACATACATACATACATACATACATACATACATACATACATACATACATACATACATACATACATACATACATACATACATACATACATACATACATACATACATACATACATACATAAATATATACATACAGACGACGGGAATTATGTATATTGATGTTTTTACTAGGGCTGGGGATATTAACGATTAATTTCTCGATTAATCGTTAAACATTTTTAACGATTAAATTATTTTTTAACGATTAATCGACTTACAAATCATTGGAAGTCAAAAAGTTTTTTTTTCAAATATTGGCCAATAAATCATAAGAAATGTTATGACAATTACACGAACATTTTGGTTTTAAACTATTGACTGACGGGAGTGTTCAAAACGTTGATAAAGTTTGCCTACCATGGTTCTAACACTTCGCCTACTTATCAAACCAAATGAAAAGCGTATTAAGCTAATGGCAGTAATGGAGTCTGACTATGAGACAGAAAATGATGACAACTCTTCTGATGAATTACTGCGTTACAAAATGGAGATGAAAGTACCTGAATCCATTCACCCTCTACAATGGTTAAACTTAATGAACACCGATATCCGATAATGTCATTCCTTGCCAAGACAAGTTACCTCAGTTCCATGTGAATGATTGTTCAGCTCGGCTGGTTATATTGCCGCTTATCACTTGAACTAAAAATGTCAACCCACTTGTCTTTTTGCGTAGTTAGTTAAAAGATCACATATAAAGGAGACATTCCAGTGTTATTTAGATTTTCAACAAAAACGTTTTAAAAAATGTTACTTATGACATCATACATTTTAATTTTAGGCTTTAATCGACATTAACGATTAAATAATCATTAGTTTTTCAAAGTTATCGATTACATTTTAATTAATCGTTAACAGCCCTAGTTTTTACGTTTTATAATTAGTTTGTCAACATTACTTTACCTTAATATGATTTGTATCGTCTACAAAATAAATCACTATCTTTTGTAAGGTTCTTTTTTTTCATAAAGTTTGTTTATAAAATATATTGATAACATTTTTTATCGCTATACAAATTAAAATAATGTATATTTTGTTGTCCTTGGCTTATATTGCTAATCTTTCGGAGGTGCGTCATCTTTCTTTACAAACGTTGAGATAAAATAAGTGTATTTATATACATTGATTTTCATTAACGCGAAAATGAACCTTTGAAACATCTACACTTCACAGGTGGCGGCAATCTTCACCGATGCTCTTTGGCATGATATCTTTGTGGATATCCCGTATCTCGTTGGAAGCAAAAAGCGTGTGCAGTCCATTGTCAATCCACTGGATATTCTATTCCCGTCCGGTCAACTTTCACTTTCAAGCATCATTGCGAGTAAAAGAAATCTGTTGAGGTCCATCTTTTTACCGTTTACTGATGGTGGGATTATCCCAAATAACCCTCTTCTGATTGCTAGCAAGAAACGCCGTCAGTCCATAATCGCCCCAATAGATATTCTAGGCCTGCCGACTCAACATTCACTTATAGATCTGATCCTAAGCAAGAGAGCCCTGGAATCGATTGTTAGACCGATTGATTTGGGGATTATCCCATTCAACCCTAATCTGATCGCCAGCAAGAAACGCAGAGTTGTCTTTGATCCCTTGATTAACAACCCACTCATCATCAGCAAGAAAGACAACATATGGAATCCACTTATCGATATTTTACTTCCTCCCATCAAAGACGTCAAATAAACTGATGCCATTAATCCTTGTATATCTCCAGTGAAAAAAATGATTTTACGTACAGTTTAGAGTGTGCACATCTAAAAAATAATTTCCTCTCTAAATTGCATACAAGTAAGATGAAGACGATAAGTTTTTGTTTATGAACACATAAAAACATCAAGAAAAGTAGAAACTGAAAATATCAAGCTTAGAGCTGTCAAAGGAGATGACGAATATTTTATTTTGCCTCTTTGAAATAAGTGTATACCTCTTTTGTATTATATTTGGAGATACATTAAACAACTCTTAGATATTTTAAACAACCACTGTGTCATAATTCCATTGTTTGTTTATTTTAAAAATAAAATTCACTTTGTTCATTTAAATCATAACAAGGTCTGTGACAAAGCAAATAGGTGACGAAAACATGCGAAAGTAAAGTACTGTAAAACTATATTTCATGCAATAAATTGTGTTAAACTACATTTAACAACATGCATAGGGAAAAATGAAATGTAAAAAAAAATGAATAGTGTAAAAAAGTGTTAAAAATGCATAATGTAAGATGACATGTCACAAAATATAAGTCAAACACAGCGTTAATGACATCCACATTGTAATATAATGTGTACAACATAATTAGTGTTATACAGGATGTAAGAAAAATTATTGTGTTACATAAAGTGTCAAATATGTAACAAATCAAATAGTTTGAAACAATCTGAAATTTAAAATAAAAATGATAAACATGCAACAAAATAAACAGTGAAACAACTATGAGTAAAACCGATACGGTAAAAAATCTGTAACAAAACACATAATTTAAAAGAACGCATGGTAAAAATGCAAAGGTTTTTTGTTTCTTTTTTACCTTTAAATAAGTCAAATGTAAAAAAATATTTTTTTAAAAAAGGACACGCTTTTATTTACAAACATTTACAGACTGAAACGCGCTGATCTCCCCTGCCCTTGATGTAAACACGGGAATTCGGTAAACGAGGGCTAGAGGGAAACCAGTGAGTCGTGGAGGTCAACTCTAGCAGACGACTATACATTATAAATAGTGATAAATAGAGATAAACTTAAAATCGATTAATTCGATCGATCTGAAATTTTGATACAATGCATTGTCACCCAAAATCTATCTGTCGTAATTTTTTAGATCTCTAGGACCATCAGAAGTGGTTTAATTTTACGTTTCAAGATTTGAAGGAAGGATGGATGGATGGATACAATATAAAAACAGTGTGACTTAAATAAAAGCGTGTAATAATAATAAAAGCGTGTAAAAAAACAAAACAAAACACACAAAAAACAAAAACCAAACAAAAAAATCTCGCGTAGACTTAACGCTTTCACTAATTGGGTGCAACAAATAGCACTCTATTTTATTTATTTTTATTTTTTTTAAATGTATATGTTAGATAAAAATCATATCAAAGTCAGCTGGTCGTGTTCGGTGTATGGTGGGAACAGAGTTAGTCCCCTTCTCTCACCCCCACCACAAGAGTGTTACAAAATTGCAATATGACCAGTTGTCTTTTCATGAGATATTCTCATGCTTTTTTTTTAAAGAAGAATAATAATTTTTATTTGACTTCAACTTTGTCATATTGTCCAGGTCAAACATTCACATTATAATTTCACACATCACGTTGACCACATTACTAGCACTTTTGTTCACTGAGAATACGTATTGACCGGGAAATCCTATATTATAGTAGAAGGCAAGTTTCTGTCCGGTCATCGATAGCGATTGGTCCCTCAAACACATATGGTTCCTACAGCCAATCATATTGAACACGTGTACGCGGACGTTCAAAACGAGTTATTTTTCATGCAGTGTTTCTTCCAAGACTTTATTTTGAGTTATGCGCGTTGGGATTTATAGTCAAATCTATGTTTTTACGAGTTATTTATTTAACTATAATGAATAGTATTTTTGAGGTGATGCACATGTATGCCGGTCGAGACGGCTGTTGGAGGGGAGATACAACATAAAACCGAAACGGGGGCTGAAGTCCTTGGACGGGCTTTGTTGCTCGTATTTAAATAATAGTATTTAAATTAAAAAGAAATAGACTTTGATTTTGAATGGATTTGAATGGCCTACTTTATTTTAAAATAAAGTTAATTTTATAACTATAATTTTATCTAACAATGCAATCATTTCCCTCAATTGGAACACGTTATTTTTTATTTCAACTCTTAATTTTTTGTGTGTCAGCCAAAAACACTTTTGGGAAACATTTTGTTGTAAATTGTTTTGCATTGTCTCTTTAACATTCGTGCTCATTAAAGAAATGATTTAAGGGAGTAATTTTATAAATGTATTTTTTGTTCTAACGGTGCAATCTAAGCGGATTTTTTTTATTGAATGCTTAATTATATTACCAAATAACTCTTGCAGTGACCGTATTGCTATAATCTCTTTTATAACAAACAAATTTCTTACCACTTGAAGTTTTTTTTCTATTTATGTGTTGACGATAATAGGGCTACTAAATAAGAACTAAGAAAAATGTATAGATGCAAGAATGCAACTGTTTTGCACTTGTTTAGTTGCTGTAGCTTTGGCTGCATAAGCATAAATGTTTTTCCTTAGTCGCGAAAAATTATTTGGTAAAGATTTCGTTATTTTGACAACTTGATAAAATTAGTTTAAAATGACTGTAAACAAGTATTTTTAATAATTTATTTTTTTATTATAATGAAATTGTTAACTTTCGATTGAAATTCACCTTTAGATTGATTTTTTTTTCAAATTTCACTACTGATAAAATTATTAGAAAAAAAATACATTGAATTTTGGGATTTCTTTTCAAAATGTAAATAAAAATATAAATTGATCAATGTTAAAAAACCTTTTACTTGACTAATATGTAAAATTAAATTTATAACATTTCTTCTTAAATAATCGAATACTTTTGAAAAGTGAAATAAAAAGTTTTTTTTTCTTTCGCTTATAACTATTTCAAAACTTTAAAAATTCTAATAGAAAGCTAAAATTGTGAGCAAAAAACGATAAGTAACTTTAATGCTCTATCAACAAAATAAGTATTCAAAATATCTTTGCCTTGCACTCACGATTTTATGTTTCCTTCTTTCATGACAGACGAGAGTATTAACAGTTGACAACATTGATTATTATTATGGACTCAAATTATTTTAGTTTATCTTAAGAGATAAGCATATTCTACATCATGGGGGGCGGGGGGAGCAAACTGCGGCCCACTAAGGAGTTCTGTGCGACCAGAGGTGGAAGCCTACAGAGAAGTTGGAAGGAAAAAAATTACGTTGAAGAACTATTAAATTGATTGCATGAATCAACATCAAGCCTAGGGACTCCTCCAAAGTTCTATGAATCGAGTGGCAGCGCGCTCGACTGACGTACCAATGGTCACGAGTTCGAATCCATGTGATAGATAAGGATTTGTTCCTGAGGCCTAGGGCGTCCCTGAGTCACCCAGCTCTGAATGGGTACCTAACACTAGTTAGGCGGCTAGGTAATGCCTGGAACCCACAAAGTCGTGGCCTGTGAACGCTGCATCACTTGCCAACACATCATAAACCAAATGAAGATCTTCTCCCTAAGGGAAGAAGATTGGGGTGTGATATTGCGTGGTATGTAGTTTATTTATAGGTATGCTGTAGTTTGGTTTAGGGGGGGGGGCTAAAACAAGTTGTGTGGTGTAAAGTGTACAGTAATATGCTGGGTGGTAGCGGGGTTAAGTGTGTTGTGGGGCATGGCGTAAAATGGTGTTTTGTGGGGTATGGAGTTATATGGTGTTTGGCTGTTTATGTTATAGTGCAGTATTTGTGTGGCATGATATGGTGTTGAGGCATATGCTATGATGGGAATAATGCACGGTGTGTATTGTGATAAGGCTTTGTTGTCTTGGAGTTCGAGGTTTCACTGGCGATTCACCATTCCATTCATGTTTTAAGAAGAGTTCGTCCCTCGCCAACCTTGTGTATAGACCTAAATAAATTAGACCTGGAAGATAAGACAAGAACCGTCGTGACTCTCGTTGTCTTCTTGCCTAGAATAAAAAAAGCTCGTTTTGTGGCACTTTTTATTCATACCTACTTTTAAAAGGCTATTTAATGCCTTCTGGACCTATTTCTCCTGGGCTCTGTTCATTTCTCTCACCTTAGAAGCTGCAATAGTGAGTAATGTTCTATTTCTCCAGACTTTCTGTTTCTCTCTCCCTCTAAGATAAGGTAGTAAGTATATTTAATATATTTTATAGTTAAACATAAGCAATTTAAAAGATTAAGTTTTATAAAGCACAAAAATCTGGCATAAAATGCAACCTTTTACCCATCTTGATTTTATAGGCTATTTAAAAAGGATTCGAAAATCTTTAAAGGCGTTAACGTCACAGTAAATGTTTAACTTTAAATTCATGAAACTGTAATAAACTATAATTAAATCGACAGCAATCATTTGAAACTGAAACCATCACATGGGTCTGTTCAACGTTGACTTTCTTAAAATAAAAAAATGTAAATAATTATATTGAATCTGGCAGCTCTCTTGTTAACTAAATTTTTTTTAAATTTTAACAACAGCTTAAACTTTGTTTTATATTGAGCTCTTAACTCGAAGTCTTGACATATTTTCCTCGATCTTGCGTTGATTTTGTTTTAGTTTGACCTCTTCCTATTATGATTTTACTGTCACCAGATAAGAATGTGTTTCGGCAATGACTGGGGAAGAGAAACCCAATGTAGCTTTACGAAGAACAGAACGAGTGCAGCTGTTACACATTACTTACATTGTTGGTTGTCGTTACCAAATGCTTTGTCAATGCTTTATCGATGATGAAGCCATCGATGAAAGAAAAACTAGTTATTTAAATAGAAACTAACATTGTGATAAAAGAAACGATATCAATGAGATCCCCACAGGGTGTCTATGAAGCAAGCGAACATTCAAACTCCAGCACACAAAAATGAGCTGAACATAAATGAAAATCCTTATTATCATTTTCATTTTATTTTCGTGTTTTTTTTTAATTTTCAGAATACAGAATGTACTTTGTTGCGCTCTTCATAACGCTCCTTGTGGGCACCTACGCTCAGGTTAGTGTATACGTCTAGTTATAGTTGTCCATACTATACTTTCACCATCACTTCAGAGATTAATATATATATTTAAATATAGTTTATACCTACTTCTCTACTCCACTTCAGCGGTTTGTTATAAAATAAACATCGACTATTGAGGAGCTACCGTAAACTCAGTAACACAGATGGCTCATTCCCCCCACACACACACCTTTTATTCACACTAAACTTGCAATAACTCCACAACTTTGACAACAGAGACTCGAGCACCCTCACTACAAACAATTACCCCTCCCTCAGCACCACCCTTACTTGTATCTTTAAACCTGAATCCCTTTGCAAATGGCTAAAACGTTCTGAAAGTCAAAATTTTAAAAATTGTTGATTAACGAAATAATGTCGATGCAAAAATGAATCCCCATGTCAATGAAGTTATAAAAAAAATAAAACAAAGCCTTAGACTTTATAAAAAGAAACTTTTACATATTTAATAAGAATATAAAACTAAAATGCTACCTCACGTTGGTGAGACATGTACTAGAATATTCATCTTCTGTATGGGACCCATCCACCAAAGAAAACATTGTTAAACTAGAACAAATTCAAAAACGAGCTGCGAGATTCATTGCTGAAGAATATTCAAAGATTAGAAGAATAACACTATTAGTTAAATCATTAAACCTTGAAACACTGGAGGATATAAGAAACAAGAGTAAAGTAGTAATAATACATAAAACAATTAATTCTAATTTAGAAATACAAAACAAAGATAACTTAATACAACCCTCAGATAGACATAAGGATAAAAACACCTTCCTTATTCCGTATACAAGAACAAACACATAAAAATTATCGTTTTTCCCCGTTCGGAATTCGGGCATGGAATGGGTTGTCTGAAGAAGCCAGGAAAACCAACACTTTATCAAAATTTTAAACTCTAATAAGAATGTAGGACTAGACACAAAACAGATAACTGTAGATGCAATAATCTTCTGTATAGTAGGAGGATCTAAAACAGATAAGATAAGATAAGATAAGATAAGATAAGAGGTCAAACCTTAAAACAAAGAAAAACATTTCATAACGTCACGAAGTGTTTTACCCTACTTTTTAAATGTTTGGAATTTTTAAATGTTTGGAATTTTATTTCTACTTACACGCAAATATTTTAGAAACACTTAGAGACATTTTTTTTCCTTTAAACATGCATGGTAATCATGCTAGACTAGCATTGAGAAAGGCACTACAAAAGAAACCATCATCACAAAAATAGAATATATATGTATCTACCAAAAACTTTGTTGATCCTACCAGCATCAGAATTTGCTTAATCACTTTATAAAAACTTTCAATAACTAACTTTTTTTATCTTGTTACTTTTCTTATGACAAGAATAAAAAAAAATATCACCCCAAGGGCTGGGAAGTGTTATTGAGGACTGTACGCAAGGAAAAAAATCTAAGAAAGCAAAGATAGACATCGGGATGAAAGCACATACAATCACGTTCTTTCCGTTTGAAATTCGGGCGTGTAATGGGTTGTCTGATGAAACTAGGAAAATCAGGGCACTATCATAATTAAAAACTTGCAAAAAAATGCAAGACAAGACATAAAATATGGATAAGAGTAGGACGCAAAAAATATGTGTATAGAAAGAGCCGCGCACTGGACTGTCGTACCGATGGTCACGGGTTCGAATCCGTGTGAAGGCAAGGGTTTGTTCCCGGGGCCTAGGGCGTCCCTGAGTCACCCCGCTCCGAATGGGTACCTAACTACATGTAGTTAGGCGGCTGGGTAATGCGTGGAACCCACAAAGCCGTGGCCTGTGAACGCTGCATCACTTGACAACAGATCATCTGTCATGGTCTGTGGACGCAACTATCTTCTGCATAGAAGGAGCGTCTGTATAGATAAGATAAGATAAGAGCCTCTGTAATTGATAAGAATTGATAAGTTAAGAAAAGTAGGCGTATACAGTAGTTTTTTTTTCTGCCGGCATATTCGGATATTTTAACAACATGCATATCAATTAATTTACTTTATTCACGCAATGTTTTTGCATTGTGCATATAAAATTAATCTAATCTATTCGAATTTTAATTTTAATGAAAAAAAATGTTTTTGAAATAAGAATACGTTCGACTCGAATATAAGTTAGACTGCAATATTGAATTGGATTCGATTAGCATTAAAGTTATTAAATTTTTAAAATTGAACTCAAGGATCCGATTCTGTCCAACAACAATTGGCTGCATTATCTTGGAAAGAAAAGTTCTTTGTGGGACCCTCTGATCGTAAGTATAGAAGAATAACGTATACGAATTGATTGGCTGTTAACACAAAAATATAACTTACTTAACCACACTTCAACAAATTTATTGCCATAAAAGTTACACTTCTTTTTCTCTGAAAAAATCTAACATATTTAGCAGGCGCTAATCGCTTTTAAGCTTATGGTTTTTAAAAATTGTTTTAAAAAATGAGTCTCCATCATATCTGTTAAAATCACTTTAGAGTTATATTTTTTATTATTATTTTTTATTTTTATTTTTTATTATTATTTTTTGTTATTATTTTTAATTATTATTTTTATTTTTTATATATTTTTTTCTTTCTATCAGTAGATGGTGTATTTTCTAAACCTGTCTTTTAACCTGAAGAAAAAATAATTCTTTATTTTTTTGTCTAACGCGTGAAAAGTGCACAAAGTATTACCTAATCGTGAATCCAACATTTCCTCAGTCTACAGACGAATTCCTTATTTTTAGTTAAACGGAATAATTATTTTATAATTATAGCCACGTACAGTTTCCTGAAATTCTTATAATATCGACAATAAAATATAAACATTTTTTAATAAAAATGCTGTAAATAAAATGTTGTTGTTTTTTTTCAGACCCCCTTCTTTCCCAAACTTGATTTGAACCAGTTTGAGATTCTGAGCAAGAGGAATGTTTTAGTAAGTTCTAAGAAAGATGTGTTCCACTCATTTTTGCTTACGTGGTATATACGACACCAAGGCGGATAGCTTTATACAACACGTCTTGCAGGGGTCTGAGGCCTGAGTGTGACAGTGATGTAGAGCACGAAGTGGGGGATGGGTCGGTTGGTCTGCTTCAAGCGCAACTTTATTTCTTTATAAAATGTGTGGAATTTTCTGTTAACTGCAGGGATAATTTCGTGAAAAGAGATGTTAAAATTACATGTCCCTTCCCAGTCATCTGTAACCCTAGCTAAACAACAGGATATCACTCAAGAAGGTGGGAGGACCATTGACTTAGTTGCGTTCTGAATTGTACATACTTCCTAAACCCTTGTTAAATTAAAAGAATATTAAATATCTTCTTTCTTAAGTATACAGACACTCCTTCTATGCAGATGATAATTTCGGCCACAGACCATGACAGATGATCTGTTGGCAAGTGTTGCAGCGTTCACAGGCCACGGCTTTGTGGGTTCCACGCATTACCCAGCCGCCAAACTAGTGTTAGGTACCCATTCGGACCTGGGTGACTCAGGGACGCCTTAGACCCCGGGGAACAAATCCTTACCCTGACATGGATTCGAACCCGTGACTATCGGTTCGCCAGTCGAGCGCGCTGCCCCTCGACCACCGCATTTTGATTATTTTATCAAAGAGGAGTTTGAGCTGGGATTTAGTCTGATGGGCTTCCCTTGTCAAATTTAGTATTAAAACATAATACCTAAACATACTAACTGATATTTGATGTAAAAGCTCGTATTGTCAGGTATTGTGTTCTTTAAAGTTAATGGGCTCTTAAAAATATACTATTCTCTATGACCAAATACATGTCGTATGTAGATAATATCAATAACGTTGAGGTTCGTTAAATTTAAAGATCAGTTGTATTGAACAAAAGGCCTTTCAACGAATCACTTACACTATGGATTAAAACACTGGGCAAACAAAACGTCCCCCTGGACCCATTACTTGAACGTAAAGAGTCATAAAAGTCAGATGTAGACTAGATCTGGAATGTGATGCAAAGATTCTCATTATATAGTTGATGGCGTTGATCTTTTTTTTTAAACGATGAACCATGTAACACCATCACATAACAAATTTTCCTGGTTGGTCTACTGATGATTTATAAATATTCTTTGCTATTAACAGTCAACATAATATATTATAATAGAAGGGCAACAAGTTACTTATCCACGAATTTTTTTTTCTGTCCCATATCCCTATTTATAATTAGTAGATTGTCTTTACTCGTACATTGTTGTGCCTGGGTATTTTAATATTACACGTATGTGTCAATATGCTAACTACTAAACAATTCCCTCTATAATGTTGTAACATCATCACATAACAAATTTTCCTGGTTGGTCTAACAATAATACAGATGATGTATAAATATTCTTTGCTATTAACAGTCAAACTAATATATTATAATAGAAGGGCAACAAGTTACTTATCCACGAATTATTTTTTCTGTCCCATATCCCTATTTATAATTAGTAGATTGTCTTTACTCTTACATTGTTGTGCCTGGGTTATTTAATATTACACGTATGTGTCAATATGTTACTACTAAACAATTCTCTCTATAATGTTCAAAAACAAAAATACAAGATTCGCGAACAAATTGTGAGATCAAATCATTTTTCCGCTGAAATGTTAGAGTTGAGGTCATGCGTTCGTTAATTATCAAGCTCGCAAATATTGCTACAGTTCCCCCTCCCCCCAGACTCTAAATCCCCTAACTGTGTTAATTCAATTTCTAGCATAGTCCTAAACAATCTTCCTTTGATAAAATGAATATAAATAATGACATGACAGGAATCTTTGAACTAGAGGTCCAGGGATAAAACTGCGGGTAGAGCAGCTCTTGAGTGTTTTGCGTTGGCAGAAGCCTGTTATGATAGTTGTGATACAAAAAAAGTCAAACGTTCAATTTTGTTATATTTCCTCCAGCCCACCGATGAGACGATTCTGCAATGGATTCACACTCTGGGCAAGAAAAACATCTTAATTGATCCGTTGATTGTAAGTAAAATATTTTGTAAAACTAACATTTGTTTAATCAAGGTTGTATTGATTATTGATACACGAGGAACATAAATCTTACTGCAACCGGCAACCACGTGAATACTATGAATCGATTTGTCATTTATGTGTAACAACGGCAGTTCAGTTATCTTTGGAAATACTTACAAGAGTGTATATGAGTATATATATGTAAATATATATATATATATATATATATATATATGTATATTTATTTATTTATTTATTTATTTATTTATTTATATTTATTTATGTGTATATATATTTTTTTAAATTCGTAATTGTATTTTTAGTCTTCGCACACAAATATTCTGTCTGCGCTCTGCGCTCTAAAAGGAAAGTTATAAGTTTAAGTGCACAGTCCGAGTCGATCTATTATGTTTAACTTTTTCTTTAAAAAATCATTTTAAAGTAGTAATGTTGTTTTTTTCTAAATTTATATTTCAAATCCTCTAATATAGAATTACTTTAAGTGTTTTTAAGCGTTTCTATCTAAATGTGTCGCTAATAACTGAAGATTTGGTCTTTAGAATAAAAATGACTATATCCATGACCAGTCGACCAATTTTTCTTGCCTGTATATTACATTAACGTTGCTTCCCTTCGTTTGCGATTTTACCAGAAAGACCTTGTACCCATCAACCCTGAATGGATTAATCTCCTGGGCAAGAGAGAGGCCAGTTGGGCTGATGTAGTCAAAGTGAGTAGACACGACTGATTGATGTTTACAGGATATTAATCTATTCGTGTCAATTCAAGTTTGTCAAGGCAGATATTTCCCTACGGCGCCACTGCTGAAATTTCTCTACGGCGCCAGCGCAGTTATTAGCCCGTAACGTCTTCTGGGATACAGCCTTAAATTATAATCAAGAATTTTTCAGAAGTGTAATTGCCATTTTTTTTTAAATGTCCATTAATATAACGACATATTTCTACTGATATCGAGTTGCGCCTAGTTTATAGCCTATATTTAGAACAACATCAAAACAATGTTTTGAAATTTTTATAGTTTTGGGGCGGTAATATTGCAATGGCAAGAGCGCCTTATTAGAATTAAACAAAAAAGACTTTTCAGCCCTTTGCACTATCAATGTTAGTTTCTAGGATTCATATAGCCCATGCCATCCCTTGTGTGCAATATGTAGGGGGGAAACACAATTGACTCACTTCTGGCTGCTTCAAAATTCACTAATGTAATACTTTTTTTAAAAAAATACGGTTGCTTTTTAAAGCCCCATGAATTTATCGAACAAATAAGTTTAGATGATATTTTCGTATAAGCTAATGTTTACTATAAATGGACATTTTAATTAATTTCTTTATTTCTTTACCTTTCCCCTTACCTTACAACAAGGGACAGTTTTAACCAACCTCTGTTTATTCCATAACAGGCTGCAATTTCTACCATTGATAACTGGAATGAAATCGCGGTTCTAAGCAAAAAACGCAATATTTTATTAGATCCTTTGTTGTTGGTAGGTTATATTTCTTGTTTTGTGAGGCAATATGAGTTTAGGGTTCCTGTTCGTGTTACGAATTAAATTTATTTTAACTCATACATTGCTTTTTCACAGTGTAACATCTTTATTGATTGATTTACTTTATAAAGCCAAACTTTCATTATTTAAAAAAAACAAATGTTCAATTCAATCTATCCAAAACAGAATGATTTTTTTTTAAATTTAAACTTCAATGTTTAAATTATTTTATGTTAAGCTGGTGCTCGTCTTAAAATTCCCAACAAGAGTATAAATAAAATCAATCAACAAAACCTAATAGAAAGACCATACAAACATACACAACAACTAAATCATTTCCATTGCTTGCGTTATCCTCAGACGAATATTGATTGGAATAAGATACAACCCCTGTTGCTTAGCAAGAAGCATGAAGACCCGCTCTTGAACGCGTTCCTTCTGAACCCAATCCCCATTGGTAAAAAGAAGCGCCAGGCCGCCATCGCCACAGTCGGGGAAAACCCTTTGGGCAACACCTTATATGACACGCTTATAAACCTCATCGCGAGCAAGAAAGATCTGGAATCCATCGTTGCTTCATTGTGGCCGAATCTCTTGAACGATCCTTTACATTTAGGGATCATCGCAAGCAAGAAAGATCTGGAATCCATAATAGCACCATTATGGCCGAATATCCTGAACAGTCCTTTACATAACCCACTTTTAGACCTTCTCGCAAGCAAGAGAGATCTTGCATCTATCATTGCACCATTGTGGCCGAATCTCTTGAACGATCCTTTACATTTAGGGATCATCGCAAGCAAGAAAGATCTGGAATCCATAATTGCACCATTATGGCCGAATATTCTGAACAGTCCTTTACATAACCCACTTTTAGACCTTCTCGCAAGCAAGAGAGATCTTGCATCTATCATTGCACCATTGTGGCCGAATCTCTTGAACGATCCCTTAAATTTAGGTCTCATCGCAAGCAAGAGAGATCTCGAATCTATCGTTTCCCCATTGTGGCCGTATATCCTGAACGATCCCTTACATAACCCACTTTTAGACCTACTCGCAAGCAAGAGAGATCTGGGATCCATCGTTGTCCCTTTGTGGCCGAATATCTTGAATGAGTCCACACTTTTAGGGTTTATCGCTAGCAAGAAAGATCTGGAATCCATCATTGCTCCTTTGTGGCCGAATATCTTGAACGATCCCTTACATTTAGGGCTCATTTCAAGCAAGAAAGATCTGCAATCCATCGTTTCCCCACTGTGGCCGTATATCCTGAATGATCCCTTACATAACCCACTTTTAGACCTACTCGCTAGCAAGAGGAATCTGGAATCTATCATTGCCCCCATTGATCTTGGGATAATCCCGTTCAATCCTAATCTGCCCCTAATCCTCAGCAAGAAGCGCAATGTCGTCTTTGATCCTCAGATTACCAACCCACTGATTATCAGCAAGAAAAGCACAATTTGGAACCCGCTGATTGATATTTTGTTACCTCCTATCAAAGACGCGGTATTGTGATTCGTGTAATAAACAACAGCTGGTTGTACATTAAAATAATATTGTCAAAACAAAAACTTATTATTAAAGTATTTGGGAAAACGCGTTGCAAAAAGAAACTGTAAAAAATTATACATATTTTTTTTAAATGAACAATGTCATCTTCAAATCTTCAAATATAACTATTTAAAATAACATCTTGTAAAAATTAAATGTTATACATCGTCTCTTTTCTTTTTTTTCTTTTTTATTCCCAACTTTCGTTCATTTAATTAAAATAAATAACTGTCCCAATATATTTTCCCCACGCGTTTTTATTTATTTCAAATGTTACCTGATATTACTTTTTACATTTCTAAATTGCAGCACAGTAGAGTGTAGGTGTTTGAGAACATCGTGTGCTGTAATTTTACATATTTAAACAACATATTTCAAACACATACACTATTCCTTAAGCCGAAGATAGAATGACTGGTTAGTACACCTACACCTCAATTGCCACTAATTAACTATACACAATTTGGGTGTCACTTTTTGCTATAAGAAAAGGATTTCACTTTGGACAAGCGGGATGCCAAAGATAAAGGCTGTCCTTGAGCTACGCCACTCGCAATTACTCAGTTCTCCAGCTTATAACGGTACTTAAGAATACGCAGTTATTAATAGGTTGTGTATAGTATTTACAAAAATCATGACTAAGCAATAAGGAAAAAGCATCAGAAAGAAAACGTTACCAATGAAGAAATTTAGACATTAAGTAAAAAGAGCCGGCTAGATAGAGAAAGAGCTGAGGAATATTTTTTTTAAAAAGAAAGAGTATTTAAAATTCAATTTTTAAATGAATTGCAAAATCGAATGTTAAGCGAAACGGTGCATAATGTGTACGTTCTCTGGAAATATATGTTTATTTACTGTAATCAATTGAACCAAGAATATCAATAATTAGTAGAAGGCTATTATTACATTTCATATGATCAATGTGACAAATTTCATATTCAGAAAGTAATGAGGCTCTAATTACATTTGACTTTAAAACATTTTTCCTAAATATTCTTTGTCCTCTCTAAGACCGGAAAGTTTCACATGTCATCTGATTATTGACAAGGTTTTATAAAATCAAGAAAACGTTTTACACTCTACACATTAAAGCAGCTGCCTTTATTTATTTTAAATTTTTATTAATTACAATACAATATCTTAAAATTAGTTGTTGTTTTTTTAATAACCTACATGCCCATACCTTTTTTAAATTATATTTTTATATTACTTTTTTAAATCATCTCTCCAAAAATAGTCAATTTGAAATCGTTTTGCTCGCTGCGTTGCGCAGATTTTAACAATTAGGATAATAAGTTCAATAACTAATACACCTTACACTTAGTAGAAAGATAAGAATCGTGACAGGCCTTATCAGTGTATTGCTGTTTCTCTTAAAAGACAATTCGGTTTCCAACAGTGACATGATCATTACGAGATATAAGATAAACGGTAAACAGATCATTACGTTGCAGAATTTTCGTTTGGTGGAAGGGGTGTCGTTTGGGTAAATCGATTCACTCCTAATCTTATTTGGTTCGTTCTCAAAACGCTCTATTTATTTATAACACGATTATGAAATATAATCAGGGATAGATTAAACTGTCTTTTGCTTGCGCTTCTACTAAGAAGTATTAAACTTGTTGTTGACAGAGCTCCATGAATCTCAGAAATACTTATTGAAGATTGCGACTGCGATAAAACTATTAAATAGAATACGAGATACACAAACAAATTGTGTGATCAAAACAGTAAATTAAAGCTTAATTAATAGACTAATACACGAGTAGAAATTTTGGATAATGCCTTCACCAGTACCAAAAGTGAACATAAGTATTTAAATAAATTTAAATTACACAATACATACTATACCATGTGTATCTCAGAAACGATTATGTTTATTTAGAGCTGTGGTTCCCAAACTTTTTTGACCCACTTACCCCTTTTATAGTCAAAACTAGCCCACGGACCCCCAAGTGCAAAAACTACATAAATGCACATTACAAAAATTACCCCCCCCCCACCCCAAATTTATTTTTTTAAATAAGGAAAAATTTTTATGAAGAAGAAGTTATTGAAATTTTAACTTTTGTTTAAAACACAATTTAAAACAATTAATGATTTGGATAAACGTGATTAAATTTTATGAGTGTTTTTTTGCCCGGTTCAATGTTTGTGAGTAGCAACCGCAAATGCCCACAAACACTTATTTCTAGCCGGTTTCTATTTTTTGTAATGTCGTGCATTATGGCACTAAATTCACGCTCTGTTAAATGGGAATATGAGAACGCAAACTTGTCAACAAGTTCTGTACAATAACCCATAATGCAGGATATAAAATTGGGATCTGTTTTGTAACTATAGTTTGTGGTATCCTTATCAAACATTGGTTTAAGTTCCTAATTTTTGAATTTTTCAATAAGATCCTCCTGTATTAGAGTGCACTCATCTTTTTTTGGGATCCAAGTTTGTCCACGCGCAAAGGGGTTTAACTGGCAGTCGGAAATATCCAAGGGAAGAAAGTCATCAAAGATTTGGTTCAGGTCAGCATGAAGAGCCGTTAAAGTTAAGTGTTGACAGTAAGCCGGCTAATCTTTATCTCTATTTTGCAATTTCAAAAGATTTGGAAACAGAGACCTTCCTCCTCTTCCAAAGTTTTGTTTGTACAGAGAATGGCTTGTAACAAACGCAGATATTACGCTTTTAAATTTGATTAAACTTAATTGGTTACCTTGTTGTTTAAAATTAGTTTCCTTAAATTTGGCAAACAAATCATTCATAATCTCTTTGTAAGGTTAATTGGGTCGCAAAACATTGTCTTTGCTTTCCATGTATTCTAACAATGATCAAAGAGAGCATCAAGTCGATTTATACATGCACTTTTGATAACCGACATACTTCTGTGTGAATAAGTAAACGATTATAATATTCGTCATTTACCAAACAATGTTAACAACATAATCTCTCATTGAAGGAATTCCTTTTGATTTTATTAACTGCTCTAATGACATTATGTTGTGATCCATGCAAACTTTCACTAAGATTTTCTGCAAATAACCTAAATGATGTTGATGAATGATACAATGTACTGAAAATACATTCGGTGCATCTTGTTTTAAGTATGCCAGAAAGTCAAGGGTATAGCTTTATCTTCAAAAAATCCTTTTTAATTCAGTAAATAACATTTCACCTTCCAACTTGAGGTGCCTGCATCGCATCATTGGCATTAAATGGCAGGACAAAGTGCCTGGTGAGGTCCCGGTGAGTGCCAATACCCAAAACATGTTCTCAATGCTTGGGGAAAGACGCCTAAGATGGCAAGGACATGTAAAAAGAATGAGCCCTGGCCGCATCCCCAAGGACCTCCTGTATGGAGAACTGGCATCGGGAAAGAGGAAGACATGTCAACCACGTCTCAGATTTAAAGATGTCTGCCAGAGGGACATGAAAGCAGCCAGAATACGCACAAGCGACTGGGAGTGTAAGGCAGCAGACCGAACTACGTGGCGCACAGTGTCAAAGAGGGCGCCATAGTAGCCGAGGAGCGATGGATGGAGAAGGCTACAGACAGAAGAGCTAGGAGACGGGCCAAAATATTGTGAAGCACATTACTCGTGTGTAAAAGCCGTGGTAAAGATTGTCACTCAAGGATAGGACTGCTCAGCCATACGAGGAAATGCCACCCAACCCAACGGTGATGCATCATCGTCTTGCGAGACGGAAGGATGCCGATGAACGTTTCACCTTTCGTATTTCTTTCCAAACATTTAGCCATATTTCCATATAATCAACAACACTGTATTGTCGGCATTATATTCTTCGTCTCACTCATTCTCTTATCTGTTGTAACAAACCACTGTTAAAAATTATTAACTATTTTAAATGTATGTTGTAGTAAATCCTTTTGACAAAATTATTTGATGATAGGATACGATTTAGATAAATTTAACTTCTCCATAAATCGAAATTTACCCAACTTGCAACCCTCGTTGATTCACGTTAAAAATGTGTGGGTTTTTTTTCTGAATTCTGCATCTCATGCGCATCAAACTTGACCTTTCAATAAACCAAGTGTTTTGAATGGTTATAGCTTTGGATATTACCGCAGCTCCACTTCCTTTTCTAGGAAAAACAACATGGTATTCCATGATTGATAGCACCTCAGATGGTATTTAATTAGTTGAAAAATCATTCATTTTATTTATTGTTATTAAATTTAATTTCCATAATAATCAAAATGGATCACAATTTAATTATTTTATTTTAACTATGCGTGGACCCCTGACGTTGTTCACCGACCCCCAAATCAATTTTAATTTTCCACGGACCCCCTGAAAGGAACCAGGGACCCCTGGGGTCCATAGGGACCACTTTGGGAACCACTGATTTAGAGGAATAATTTTGTCATTGAAAAATTTCTCAACATTACGAAGCATTGCTTTTTCAGGCAGTCTTGAATCAAAATACATCATTCTTCAGATGAAAAGTTTTGCTGTCAAAGTAATGCTATTATTTGCAATATTATCAATAACCAAGTTAACAATAATTAGCAAAATATGCCATTAATTAGAAACTCAAATTTCATGTGCGTTTGGTGCGTAATATTGTCATTTAAATATTGATACACAAATTATTCTTGTCTTCTGCGTAAAAGTAAAAGCGATTGTAAACAGGGCTGTATATTTCCCATGCCATGGCGTGAAATTCACCGTGCTGCTTAGTTCCTGGCACTTCGTGTTCGGGGGGGTGGGGGTGGAGTTTAGCACTAAATCAAATAATAATAACTTATCGTGTTTCTGGAATGCATGTTTTTTGTAGCAATTTAAGTCAATGAGACGTTCACGCTTAGGATCAATTTTTTTTTAATTCGCGGGTGAAGGAGGGCTATTTTTAGTCCTAATTCTTTGCTGTCTTATCTCTAGTATGTTAATAATGTTTTAACGTCGACTTTATCTTGTTTAAAATTAGACTAAAAAAGAAACAGAAAAAAGTCTTATTAACTTTCTTTCTTGGCCCAAACAGTTGAAAAGAAAGTGTACGCGGTTTTGTTCTTTCCTACCTCCAGAAACTAATTTCAACATTCTCAGAATTTCATTTTGTGCAAATAAATCTTCAGTTTTTATGTAGCTATAATTACACGAATAATTTCAATATTATCAGAATTGCATGCTGTACAAATTAATTGACTGTTTTTATATGGGTTTAAGTTAGCATAAATTTTTTATTTAGTTAGGAATAATAGCTTTGCTATAAGTACAGTTGTGGAAGAACAAACAAATTTTTAAAAAAATCATCATTGATTGTTTCAAATATTGCTCATTCTTTCCTTTTTTTATTTAGAAATTTTTCTCCAAAAAAAGTTACTGACTTGGGCAGTATTACAAGTTAAGTTCAAAATATCATAAGGACATAAATTATAATATTTAAAAAGAATCTAAAAAATGGTCAAAAGTTTATTGTTATTTATTTGGATTTAAGCGTTCTCATATTCTTTAACTATTCAAAATAAGAGAAAATGCAATAACATTTCTTTGTAATTATTTTGTTTTTTTTACATTTTTAGAATATTTAAGTAACATAAAGTAAAGATTGCATTTCTAATATTTTACAATACTAACAAATAGTAACACAATTTGTTTTCAAAACTTTTTTTCTTTTCAAAGACTTTCCAAAAGAAGTAAAAAAATAATTGGCTTGAAATCAAAATTTAAACTCTTTAAACATACACAATCGTTTTCTTTCCTTTAAAATTACATTAGAAATACATCTATTTCAGTGCGTGGAAATACACTTTGTACTACACCCTTTACCAACGTTTAGCTTAGCTGACTGTTGCTGTTTGGGGCAATAAAAGGCTCGCCCAATCCACGCTAGACCTCTTGGCCGACTCGCTATTTCTACTTAAAACAAGTGGAATTTGGTTCAAAATTAAATTTTTCCAGTCAATTATTTCCTTTCTGCTTAAAAGGAGAGGGAATTGTGGATTTTCTTCTAAAAACTTTGTCCAGTCAATATTAATGACATTTTTCTTGCTGAACCACTGTGAGAAGTCAATACTATCTAAGAGTGTGTTCACATCAATAAGTTTCTCTTCAGTACTTCTGCTTAAAAGAAGAGGAAGTTGGGAATTTTCTTCCAACCATTTTGTCAAATTAATATTAAGAACTGGGAAAACATTTTTCTTGCTTAAAAGAAGTGGAAGCTGGGGATTTTCTAGAAACCATTTTGTCAAGTTAGCACTGACTAGTGGCAAAACATTTTTCTTGCTTAAAAGAAGTGGAAGCTGGGGATTTTCCAGAAACAATTTTGTCCAGCCAGCAGTGAGTTCTGGCAAAATATTTTTCTTGCTTAAAATAAGTGGAAGTTGGGGATTTTCTTCCAACCATTTTGTCCAGTTGATATTAATAACGTTTTTCTTGCTTAAAAGAAGGGGAAGCTGGGGATTTTCTAGAAGCCATTTTGTCAAGTTAGCACTGACTAGTGGCAAAAGATTTTTCTTGCTTAAAATAAGTGGAAGTTGGGGATTTTCTTCCAACCATTTTGTCCAGTTGATATTAATAACGTTTTTCTTGCTTAATAGAAGTGGAATCTCGGGAATTTCTTCTAAAATTTTGGTCCAATTAATATTGAACACTGGCTGAACACTTCTCTTGCTGATAAAAAGCAGAGGGTTGAGTAGATTGAGTTGGTCTTTCAAAGCCTCTGTAAGAACTATATCTTGGACGTCCCGTGAAACCTGTACAAAACACAATACGTATTGATGTTAAGTACAAAATTAAAACATGCACAGATCAGAAATTGAAAGCAAGATACTTAATCTAAATTGGAAATTTAAAATGTTTTACTTTTGTTATTTTTTTTTAATATGAAAAATGTATTCTTGCCTAAAAATAAACTTAAATTAATTTTTTTTTAAATCTCTGATGATTCTTAAAATTAGGTGTACGTGACCAAAAAAGAAATTAACAACTGAATTTATTATTTTTTAAAAAAATAATACAATTGGATGTATTAAAACAAAACAACTGGAAAAATCTTCTTTTTTTTAAATAAGTAAACGGTGCAGCAGTCTCGTATTTAAAGTACAGGGTGACAAAAAAAACGGGAAATTTTTACGCATTCGTTCAATAGGACTATCTATATAAAATAGGCGTCATTTTTAAAAGAATATACATTCCATTGAATGTTTTGTACTCCATTTGACACCTAGTCCGTCAAGGACTGGAAATGGTGTTATTATTTCTTAAAAGGGATAATTTAAGGTTTCAATTACTATGAATGAAAAAGAATTCAATAACACTTGGTTTTATTGGATCATAAAAAAGTTGCCGTTTTTTTCTTTTCGTTTCATCCTGTATAATCTTACTAGAAGCCAGACAAACAATGGAAATTTGAAAAAAAATCTCTTCCTCACAAAATTGTGCTTGATATTAATATTTAACTTAGCGGTTCTGCGATGTCAACTGAATGGCGGGAGAAAACCCCATTCTCAACAGCTAGAAGTCAGACAAACAATGGAAATTTGAAAAAAAATCTCTTCCTAACAAAATTGTGCTTGATATTAATATTTAACTTAGCGGTTGTGCGATGTCAACTGAATGGCGGGAGAAAACCCCATTCTCAACAGCTAGAAGTCCTAGGACCTTGGTAAATCCTGTACGTGTTGGCTTTTAGTCGTAATTTTTAAGGGAAGATGAGGGTGGTATGAATGGAATTCTGAGGTTCGGGATGGCAGATAAAGTGAAGCGTGGCGATGCAACCCCAAAACACCCAACCGTCTCTTTTTTTATCTTCATAAAAATAAGCGCCCTTGCTTTTTTGTATCTTCCCTTTCGGGCACAACCCTTTAAAGACGCCACCCTTTAGGGTCTATTCGTTCTCCAATCAAAGTGCGAATTTACTTGCCTCCCTTTTTCTGCTAGCAAGAAGAGGAATTTCCTCTAAGATTTTGGTCCAGTTAATGTTGAGAACCGGCTGCACACTTTTCTTGCTGAGGAGTAGCAGAGGGTCGAGAAGATTGAGTTGTTCTTTCAAAGCCTCTGTAAGAAATATATCTTGGACGTCCCGTGAAACCTGCGCAGATGTAAGTATAGATGCTCAGTACACAAACCTCTGCATTGAAGAGGTTTCAGTGAGGATAGCATTATCTTTTAAGGGTCAATCACAATTCTAAGCTCTTAATACGTTTCAAAACTTTGACGTAACCATTATTTTCTATATGTCATTATTTTTTTTTCGAAGGATCAACGAATGTCGAGGATAAGTTAAGTCAAATCCGAACTTTAATTTTGCAATGGTTTGTACCGGTATGTAAGATATAAAATAAAGTTTCAATTCGCTTTTTGAAAATGGTATCAATTAAAAAAACATAAGATAAGTTAAATTGAACGCTGGACAGGATGTGTAACTGAATACTGAATGTTAATTCGATGTCTTAAGCAGTGGCGTAACAACGGGTATGCATCGGGGTAGTTGCCAAGGGCGCCAGCTAAAAAGGGCGCCACTAAATCTCAATTTTTTAAATCTGTATTTAAATAAATACAGTGGGACCTCTCTAAGTCTAACTCAAAAGGACCCCAAAAATAACTGACTTACAACTTTTTGAGTTTAGGAAAAATGGCGTAAAAGGCGCCGATTAATGAAGGACAACTTAGATATTGAGAGGGGGGAGGGGGAAACATCCATACCGGCTAGTAGGCTTGACAGGAAAGATTGTTCAGCTCGGCTGGTTTTATTGTCAATTAGACCCGCTCATCACTTATGTCATCACAAATAATGTCAACACACTTGTCTTTTTCAGTAGTTGGTTTAAAGATGACATATAAAGGAGACATCATCATCATTTGTCCTTTGAGTTCCTTGTGGAACATAGGGCCTCTGTCAAAGCTCGCCACTCTACACGGTCCCTTGCCAGTCGCTTCAGTTCTTCCCAGCTCTTCCCAGTCCTTCCAGCCTCGTCCAACATGCTCGGTCTCCATGTACGCTTGGGTCTTCCTCGTTGTCGTTTGCCCTGGGGGTTCCAATCTAAGGCATGCCTAGCCCTGCTGTTATCTTTCCTGAGGGTGTGTCCAATCCATCTCCACTTTCTTTCCATGATTTGTTGTTCTACTGTTCTTTGTCCACCTCTCCCACAACTTGGAGTTTTTGACCTTATCGAACCATTTTATTTTCAGAATATTTCTGAGGCATCTGTTAACAAAGGTCTGGAGTCTATTTTGTGTTGTCTCTGTCGTCCGCCATGTTTTGGATCCATAAAGTAGGACCGTTTTAACATTGGTGTTAAAGATCCTTACTTTTGTTTTGACAGAGATGCGTGTAGATCTCCAGACCTGTTTCAGATTGGCAAAAGCCTGTTGCGCCAAATGTATTCTTCGTTCGATGTCCTCATCTGTTCCCCCTGATACACTGACCACACTCCCAAGGTATACAAAGTTGTTTACTTGCTCAAGGTTACGGTTTTCTACTTGGATGTCTCCATCTTGTAGGAAGTTTATTTTCAAAAATTTTGTTTTTTCAATGTTTATATTGAGTGATACTCTTTTCCCTGTCTCGCTCAAGGCTGTGATTTTGTCTTGCATGTCTTGAAGTCTGTGGGACAGAATGGCCAAGTCATCCGAAAACTCCAAATCTACTAGTTTTTGCATTAGGTTCCACTGGATTCCTTTTCCTGAGCTTGCATAAGCTTATTTTGTGACCCAGTCTAACACAAGAAGGAACAGAAGTGGTGAAAGGAGGCATCCTTGTTTGACTCCAGTTATGACATGTAATTCATCTGTTAGTCTACCATTATGTACTACTTGGCAGGTGAAGTCTTCGTACAGATTTCGGATGATGTTAGTTATTTTGTTTGGTATTCCATAGTGCCTCTTTGTTGACCATATAGTTTCTCTATTTATGCTATCAAAGGCCTTTTCAAAGTCTACAAATGTGGCATAGAGTGGAGATTGCCATTCAATAGATTGTTCTATAATTATCCGGAGTGTTGCCAATTGGTAAATGCATGATCTTCCTTTTCTGAACCCAGCCTGTTCTTCTCTCAGGAGATCATCACAGGCATCGTTTATTCTGTTTAGTATTGTTCTGCTAAAGACCTTGCTTGTTACTGATAGTAGAGTAATTCCTCGCCATTTCTCACATTGTGACAGATCCCCATTCTTTGGAATTTTAATCAGTAAGCCCCTTTTCCATTCTGCAGGAGGGGTTTCAGTTGACCAAATTTTGTTGAAGATATTTAACTTAGCGGTTGTGCGATGTCAACTTAATGGCGGGAGAAAAAACCCATTCTCAACCGCACGGACCTTGGTAAATCCTGTACGTGTTGGCTTTTAGTCGTAATTTTTAAGGGAAGATGAGGGTGGTATGAATGGGATTCTGAGATTCGGGATGGCAGATAAAGTGAAGCGTGGCGATGCAACCCCAAAACACCCAACCGTCTCCTTTTTTTATCTTCATAAAAATAAGCGCCCTTGCTTTTTTTTGTATCTGCCCTTTCGGGCACAACCCTTTAAAGACGCCACCCTTTAGGGTCTATTCGTTCTCCAATCAAAGTGCGAATTTACTTGCCTCCCTTTTTCTGCTAGCAAGAAGAGGAATTTCCTCTAAGATTTTGGTCCAGTCAATGTTGAGAACCGGCTGCACACTTTTCTTGCTGAGGAGTAGCAGAGGGTCGAGAAGATTGAGTTGTTCTTTCAAAGCCTCTGTAAGAAATATATCTTGGACGTCCCGTGAAACCTGCGCAGATGTTAGTATAGATGTTCAGTACACAAACCTCTGCATTTAAGAGGTTTCAGTGAGGATATCATTATCTTTTAAGGCTCAATCACAATTCTAAGCTCTTAATACGTTTCAAAACTTTGACATAACCATTATTTTCCATATTTCATTATTTTTTTCGAAGGATCAACGAATGTCGAGGATACGTTAAGTCAAATATGAACTTTAATTTTGCAATGGTTTTTACCGGTATGTAAGATATAAAATAAAGTTTCAATTCGCTTTTTGAAAATGGTATCAATTAAAAGAACATAAGATAAGTTAAATTGAACGCTGGACACAATGTGTAACTGAATACTGAATGTTAATTCGATGTCTTAAGCAGTGGCGTAACAACGGGTTGCCATCGGGTTAGTTGCCAAGGGTGCCAGCTAAAAAGGGCACCACAAAATCTCAATTTTGTAAATCTGTATTTAAATAAATACAGTGGGACCTCTCTAAGTCTAACTCAAAAGGACCCCAAAAATAATTTACTTACGACTTTTTGAGTTTGGAAAAATTGCGTAAAAGGCGCCGATTAATGAAGGACAACTTAGATATTGAGAGATGGGGGTGGGGACATCCATACCAGCTAGTAGGCTTGACAGGAAAGATTGTTCAGCTCGGCTGGTTTTATTGTCAATTAGACCCGCTCATCACTTATGTCATCACAAATAACGTCAACACACTTGTCTTTTTCAGTAGTTGGTTAAAAGATGACATATAAAGGAGACATCATCATCATTTGTCCTTTGAGTTCCTTGTGGAACATAGGGCCTCTGACAAGCTCGCCACTCTACACGGTCCCTTGCCAGTCGCTTCAGTTCTTCCCAGCTCTTCCCAGTCCTTCCAGCCTCGTCCAACATGCTCCGTCTCCATGTACGCTTGGGTGTTCATCGTTGTCGTTTGGCCTGGGGGTTCCAATCTAAGGCCTGCCTAGCCCTGCTGTTATCTTTTCTGAGGGTGTGCCCAATCCATCTCCACTTTCTTTCCATGATTTGTTGTTCTACTGTTCTTTTTCCACACCTCCCCCACAGCTTGGAGTTTTCTACCTTATCGAACCATTTTATTTTCTGAATATTTCTGAGGCATCTGTTAACAAAGGTCTGGAGTCTATTTTTTGTTGTCTCTGTCGTCCGCCATGTTTCGGATCCATAAAGTAAGACCGTTTTAACATTGGTGTCAAAGATCCTTACTTTTGTTTTGACAGAGATGCGTGTAGATCTCCAGACCTGTTTCAGATTGGCAAAAGCCTGTCGCGCCAAATTTATTCTACGTTCGATGTCCTCATAAGTTCCCCCTGATACACTGACCACACTCCCAAGGTATACAAAGTTGTTTACTTGCTCAAGGTTACGGTTTTCTACTTGGATGTCTCCATCTTGTAAGAAGTTTATTTTCAAAAATTTTGTTTTTGAATGTTTATATTGAGTCCTACTCTTTTCACAGTCTCGCTCAAGGCTGTGATTTTGTCTTGCATGTCTTGAGGTCTTTGGGACAGAATGGCCAAGTCATCCGCAAACTCCAAATCTTCTAGTTTTTGCATTAGGTTCCACTGAATTCCTTTTCCTGAGCTTGCATAAGCTTCTTTTGTGACCCAGTATAACACAAGAAGGAACATAAGTGGTGAAAGGAGGCATCCTTGTTTGACTCCAGTTGTGACATGGAATTCATCTGTTAGTCTACCATTATGTACTACTTGGATGGTGAAGTCTTCGAACACATTTCGGATGATGTTAGTTATTTTGTTTGGTATTCCATAGTACCTCATTATTTACCATATAGTTTCTCTATTTATGCTATCAAAGTCCTTTTCAAAGTCCACAAATGTGGCATAGAGTGGAGATTGCCATTCAATAGATTGTTCTATAATTATCCGGAGTGCTGCTATTTGGTCAATGCATGATCTTCCTTTTCTAAACCCAGCTTGTTCTTATCTCAGGAGATCATCGCAGGCATCTTTTATTCTGTTTAGTATTGTTCTGCTAAAGACCTTGCTTGGTACTGATAGTAGAGTAATTCCTCGCCATTTCTCACATTGTAACAGATCCCCATTCTTTGGAATTATAATCAGTAAGCCCCTTTTCCATTCTGTAGGAGGGGTTTCAGTTGACCAAATTTTGTTGAAGATATTTAACTTAGAGGTTGTGCGATGTCAACTGAATGGCGGAAGAAAACCCCATTCTCAACCGCAAGGACCTTGGTAAATCCTGTATGTGTTAGCTTTTAGTCGTAATTTTTAAGGGAAGATGAGGGTGGTATGAATGGGATTCTGAGGTTCGGGATGGCAGATAAAGTGAAGCGTGGCGATGCAACCCCAAAACACCCAAACTTCTCTTTTTTTATCTTCATAAAAATAAGCGCCCTTGCTTTTTTTGTATCTTCCCTTTCGGGCACAACCCTTTAAAGACGCCAGCCTTTAGGGTCTATTCATTCTCCAATCAAAGTGCGAATTTACTTGCCTCCCTTTTTCTGCTAGCAAGAAGAGGAATTTCCTCTAAGATTTTGGTCCAGTCAATGTTGAGAACCGGCTGCACACTTTTCTTGCTGAGGAGTAGCAGAGGGTCGAGAAGATTGAGTTGTTCTTTCAATGCCTCTGTAAGAAATATATCTTGGACATCCCGTGAAACCTGCGCAGATGTAAGTATAAATGTAAGTATAGATGTAAGTATAGATAGATGTTCAGTACACAAACCTCTGCATTTAAGAGGTTTCAGTGAGGATATCATTATCTTTTAAGGGTCAATCACAATTCTAAGCTCTTAATACGTTTCAAAACTTTGACGTAACCATTATTTTCTATATGTCATTATTTTTTTTTGAAGGATCAACGAATGTCGATGATAATTTAAGTCAGATACGAACTTTAATTTTGCAATGGTTTGTACCGGTGTGTAAGATATAAAATAAAGTTTCAATTCGCTTTTTGAAAATGGTATCAATTAAAAGAACATAAGATAAGTTAAATTGAACGCTGGACACGATGTGTAACTGAATACTGAATGTTAATTCGATGTCTTAAGCAGTGGCGTAACAACGGGTTGGCATCGGGCAGTTGCCAAGGGCGCCAGCTAAAAAGGGCGCCACTAAATCTCAAATTTTTAAATCTATCTAAGTCTAACTCAAAAGGACCCCAAAACAAATTTCAAAATACGAGTTTTTGAGTTAGGGAAAATGGCGTAAAAGGCGACGATTAATCAAGGACAACGTAGCTATTGAGAGGGGGGGGGCATCCATACCGGCTAGTAGGCTTGACAGGAAAGATTGTTCAGCTCGGCTGGTTTTTTTGTCAATTAGACCCGCTCATCACTTATGTCATCACAAATAATGTCAACACACTTGTCTTTTTGAGTAGTTGATTAAAAGAAGACATATAAAGGAGACATTCCAGTGTTATTTCGATTTTCAACAAGAACGTGTAATAAGTGTTAATTATGACGTCATAATTTTAATTTTTTGCTTTAATGGAAATTTACAATTAATTAATCGTTAATTTTTCCAAAGTTAACGATTAAATTTAAATTAATCGTTAACAGCCCTAATTTAAATATATTTTATTTAAACCATTATAATTTTTTTTTATCTTTGTCACCTTTGCGGTTCTTCTTATCATAAAAATGTCAATATGATATAACAGTCTTTCTTTTAAAAAGAAAAATCTTACTATCCCTATCCTACTGTCAAGGGAGTAAAGTGGGGGAGGGGAGGGAAGGCGTTTCCTCTCGCGAGCTTGTGTCGGTATGTCAAAGCAAGTTGGCTTTTTTCATATGAAACATCAGACGCCGCCTCTTTTTCCTGTCAAGCCTTCTAGCTGCGCCTATTACGCCAGTTTCCCTAACTCGAAAACTTAAATAAATAAAGAGCAATTTATTATTGAAATAAACCTGATGCCATGTTTCATTTTGATCTTCTAAATGTTCTCGCTACATGGGAATTGTAAGAATCGTACCCAAATATCGAATTATCACTGAAAACATTCTTACAATACCAACCACAGTAGCCACAGCTGAAAGTAGTTTCAGCAAGATAAAAATTATCAAAAATTACTTGAGATCGACTTCAGGTCAACAACGCACACCATCTCTAGCTCTTCTTTCCATCGAAACTGAACTTACCAGTCAAATAAACTTCGATAATATAATCACTAATTTTTCAAACAGTAAAGCAAGAAAAGTAAAGCTTTGAACCTTTTATATAGGACATAGGAGTGGATCGGTGGAGTGTTACTTAAATTTACTTTTAATTGTGAGTTTCTATCGTTATGTATGGAATAATTAGTATGACACATTGATGCTATTGTTTTTATGTATAATACTTGATACTTCAAGTTATGCTATAGTCTTTATTAACGCAAACATATCCCGTTTTTCGATGGGGCGCCAAAAATAAATTAGCCAAGGGCGAAAAAAACCTAGTTACGCCTCTGGTCATAAGATGTTAGCCAGAGCAACTGGTCATATCGTTAATAATAGTGTGTTCACTTCCTAATATAAATTATTGTAATCGCTGATTCAATCACTGACACCGAGATTGCAGCCCAAATTATTTTAGCATAGTTTTTATTATGTGAAATATATATCTACTAGCTTTGTCATGCGCACTTACTTCATTACAATTATATCTCTCCCTTTTTATATAAACTTTACCTCTCGTTTGCTTGGTGGGTTAAATACATTGAGAGGGGGGTTCTGTAAGATGAATTCAGCAAGACTTATGGCCCTTTTGTCTGGTGGGTTGAATATATTTAGATTTGGATTCTGCAGGATGAATTCAGCAAGACTTATGGCCCTTTTGTCTGGTGGGTTGAATATATTCAACTGACCATTCTGTGAAGAAAATAAATTGAACTAAAAAAAATTTAATTCATGAAAATTTAAGTGTGATATTTTTGTAAAAAGTTTTGAGAAATATCTATGTTTTGATTTATAACAAATGCTTGTTGTACCAATAAGACTACAGCGTAATTAAAGTATAGGTAAACTGATAAGATTACGTCGCTGTGCCCACGCACAAAACAAAAACTAAGACACTGCTTGTTTAAAGGAATAAAATATTAATTACAAGCAATGAGAAAATCTGTGCACGTGGCTGTTAGCGTCTATGATTTTGTTATCTAAAGACAAGACAAAGTTTTAAACTCTTACAATAGGAAGACTTGGTCTGGCCTCCAGTGCGCCGAGGCAGAAAGAAGCGAGGATGATTAGGAGGATCATTCTTTTGGTGACTTGAATTTATAATTACTTGAATACATAAAAAGAGAAATAAAGCCTTATTTCATTAATATCTTTTTTTTTAAATTGAAGAGTTATTTATTAATTTTGATATAAAAAAATTAAAATAAAATAAAGTATTTATAAATTATGTCCTGTCCCGTCTAACACGCCTTCCCAACGCTACATTCATTTAACGTTGATTATCTTGCTTCAACTACGAGAATTGAATTGAAGGAACCATGTTGGTGCTACCATTTTAACTGCAGATAGGCGTAGTGAGATATAGTTGCACACCCTTCAGAGTTAGTTTACGTGCCTTTCTTCTATATATTTAAAAGAAGTGTCTTTTGACAAAGTGTCCACCGATGACATGTAAGTGTCGATGAAACGGGGGTCACAATGAGTGACATTGTGATAACATTGGAAACTTTTATCCTTCAAATTCATCACAATTTATTACTTGCTGTCGTAACCCATGTTTAAAAATTTCACTATTCTTCATTGCTATTTAAGAAATAGATTTAGGGAATACATTTTCTCCCATTTCTATTTTAACAACCATGATTTCGTTGTTCTATAAAGAGTTACGTGCTTACATGAGTTTTTATATATTTTTTCTGCTCTGAAATTGATTAATGAATTTTAGACTGTATTTGAACGGGTTTAATTATATTCGTTTGATCTAAGTTTGATTTTTGGGCTAAAACTGAAAGAAATTTTATTTTTAAAAACATAATACAAGTTTTTACAAGTTATGATTTTATTCTTAAGTGGACCTTAAGTCGAAAATATTCACTGATGCAGAGATGAGGTGAATATTTTCACAATTAAAACCGCATCTCAAATTTTGTTTTCAAAAAATGTATACATAACACGCTTAGAAAAAAAAAGTTAAACTTGTTTAAAATAAAGTCCACTTACCAAAAACAGCCCAACAAAGCTGTGAAGCTGAAAGCTTTATATAGAAAGTCTTTCTCTTGTCACGTGACTTAAGATAGCACACACAATCAACAAATGACATTCACAAAACGCAATGATCAGGCAAGACACGATCCTTATCTTTCTCATGAAGCAAGATGTTGTGCTCCATTGAATGGCTACACGATCTGGGACGGGGGTCCCACACTTGATTGCACGAAGACCGCAGCTTGTTCTGTCATTTCGCCTGTTGAATGGACTCACAGGCGGTGTGCAAATTTCAGAAATGAGTGTGGTCAATATGTGATGACAACTGTGCCCCGACATAACATTCCCATAAGAATAGATATGGGTTTTACGGCATATTAATCTTTATTTTGAGGGGGGGGGGTTGCTACTGCACTCAAATGCTAATTTTAAATAAATAAATAAATAAATAAATAAATAAATAACTTATTTTGTTGTGGGGAAATGCACAAATGTTGGCTAACCACAAAAGATAATAACCATAGAAGTGGCATAAGACCGAGGGTTAGAGGAAGAATCCGCCACTTCCTAAACTTCACGTCTCTAAAAAGTGAAACATTAATTTATGAGCGTAAGGGCTTCTGTGTTTACCACATGTGCCAAATAGAGAGAGTCATCGTGTGTCAGAGGTTAGTGCAGCTCAAGACTCGTGTTCAGCAGTAACTTTTCTTTTTCATATGAAACGAATTCATTTTTAATTCAAGTTAGGAGTTGGAGATAAAGATTTAATTTAAAAAAAGGTAAAAAAGGGATTTTTAAAAACCACGTTTTTATAAGTGGGCTAAAATGAAGAAAATAAGTTAAAACTTATGCGTTCAAGTACTGTGATTTAATATGACTAAAACGTGTGGCGGGTGTTTGGTATAAAAATTAAAGATTTATAACTTAGAAGGCAAAAGAGAGATCTATAAGTGAGAGAATGAGTGAACTGTATATGTAAAACCTCATAAGCGCCCGCCCCACGATCTGAAATTTTGATACAATGTATTGTCATCCAAGATCTATCTGTGGTAAAAATTTGAGCTCTCTAGGACCATCAAAAATGGTTTCATTTTACGTTGGCAAATTTGAAAAATTGCGGACAGACAGATAGACACGAAAGAAAGTTTCTAAAAACGTGGTAAGAAATCATGGGCTAGTTCTCATACTCACACTTTTTTCACATAATTAAATGTGAAAATAGACTCAAACAAAATAGAGGGCTATAACTCATAATTTATTCACAGGGCTTGACCTAATACTAAAGAAATTAATTTCTAGTAGATACAAAATTAACTGTGATTAGAGCGAAGGTGATTTCCATTTTTAATATTCTCAGACTCTTGTCAACTCCCAACTGAAAATGCACTATACTATACTATACTATACTATACTATACTACACTATACTATACTATACTATACTATACTATACTATACTATACTATACTATACTACACTACACTACACTACACTACACTACACTGCACTGCACTGCACTGCACTACACTACACTACACTATACCATACACTTACCGGATTATTTCAAGGCCATACGACACCAACCTGCCTATTTAAAATTGAAATATAATTTAAATACAATTTTTAAAACAAAAAAAAAGCAGCTAGTTTAGTTACTTACATTATTTATTATGGCAGTGAGAAGAAATAAACAATATTTTACGTAATTATAATATACTAGGGGCAAGTACCCGGCTTTTCACGGGTTTAACAACAAAAGCAACAACAACAAAAACAACAACAGCAACAAAACAACAAAAACAAACAACAAAAACAAAACAACAACAAACAACAACTACAACAACAACAGCAACAACAACAAAGCAACAACAACTACAACAACAACAGCAACAACAACAGCAACAACGTTAAAAACAACAACAGAAACAGCAACAGCAACAAAACAACAAAAACAAAACAACAACAAAAACAACAAAATCAACAAAAAACAACAACAAAACAACAACTACAACAGCAACAACAACAACAAAGCAACAACAACATGAAGAACATTGTCGTCGCAGGGCAAGGGATGTGGACAACAACAACAACAGCAAAAACAACACAAAAACAACAGCAACAACAACAGCAACAACAACAACAGCAACAACAACAGCAACAACAACAAAAACAAAACAACAACAAAAACATCAACAACAAAACAACAACAAAACAACAGTTAGAACGGCCCCCAGTATCTTATATATATGGAACGACACCTGTTTAATAACCTTTCCGGTATAATTTTGTGTACGTGTACCAAATTTCACGTTATTTGGTTGTCTGGATCTTGAGTTATTAGGGAACAGACAGACAACCAGACAGACAACAAATGCGTCTTATATGTATAATAAAGATAATTACCTAATTGATGAAAAGAAATGTGATAATTTAAAGTACAGTGGCGTAGCTAGAACTTTTGCCGCCCGGGGCGGTCTCCAATTTGCCGCCCTTTTTAGGGGCTATCCATAAATGACGTCACGCACCTGGGGTGGGAGTTATGAGTTATACATTTGTGACGATTTGTGACGAGGGGGTGTGTTTAATAAATGTGACGTCACGTCAAAACGCGCAACTTTAAATACAATTTCCACTTAACTATTTGATTACTGATACTTTATTTAATGACGTTTATGTAAAAATCCGTGTTACCCTATAAGAGTGCAGCTTTACAATATAAACATACTAAAATGACAAATATTTGATTTGAAACATGTTCTTTTTCAAATAGAAAATACGGCTTTTATGGTGGGGGGCGGGGTGTCAAATATTTGTAACGTCATATTGAAGAAGTGGTCTAAGTTTTTGAGATGACGTGTTACGAGGGTGGGGGAGGGCTGGGGAGAAATCAGTCAAAATCACGTGACGTCATTTATGGACGGCTACATATTAGTCCATCATATAGTGGTTTTTATAAATTAATAAACATGAATAAATTGTAATTGAAACGAAGTAAAGGTGGGAAAAATGTTTACCATTGCATTCCATATTTAGGTAAGCAGTTAAAAGAGGCCGCATAAGATGATATACCTATAAATACACATTTATATTTTTTTAAAAATAGGCCTACACGATAATTTTTTTAGTAGCCACAAGAAAGTTACTGAGGTCACAGTCCCCCCCCACCCCCTGAGACAAAAAATATTCCAAATTTTCACTCAAAAACATTAACAATTACTATTCTTTTTATATTTTATTTATAAATAAATGTTGTTGTTTTTTTTTACAAATTACAAACAAAGAAATTGTGTACATTAGCATGTAAACATATTTATACATTTACTTTCTTAACTTTCATAATAGAAAAATCGTGTATTATGCTATCCAAATTTACATTATTTATGACATCTTGTTCTAAGGACAATATTGCAAGATTTTGTAGTCTTAAATCACTCATTGTGCACCGAAGATAGTTTTTTTTTATCAACTTCAGTTTGGAGAAGCTCCTTTCACAATTAGTGACACTGATAGCATTGTTGAAAAATTCCATAGCAAAATTGCAATGTTAGGTACAGAATTTTCCAATCTGTACAGTTGAATAAATTTTAATAAATTAAGGGGACCTTTTCCCTGATTTTTTAACATAATGCCTCTTTTTGTAGTATAGGTATAGCCATAAAAACCTGGGTCATTTTTCGTTCAATATTGAAGTGTTTATCAATGTCAAAAAGTAATTTATTTGATGTTCAAATGCTTCATTTAGTAGGTTACATAGTATTATATACGAATATTTTCTTGCAAGGAAATGCAACTAATCAAAGCGTTATTTTATAATTCCATCGATGGATAAAAATATTTCTCGTTGTACTTCTTGTTCTAAAGATAGAACCACGTCTTCGTAGTCTTCCCAACACATTTTTTTCCCCTTCTAATTCCACGTTCAGTTGATATCTTTATCTGTTCACAAAATGTTTGGCTAATATAACAGCTTTTTCTATTAGCACATATCTTTTATCCATGCAATGGGTTTGCATTAATTTAAAAAATGATGGGTTCCCATAAGTTGAGATAACATAGAAACGAACAAGATTGCATTGAATGGAGTAAAATTCCAACATCTGATCTCGTTTTAGTAGTTATTTATTCAGATGTCAATTTTTCCAAGACGCTTGAAATTGTTAAAGTATGTCTTTTTCAAAATTATTTATGGCTATTGTGGTCAGAGGCGTAACAACGACTTGGCATTGGGGCAGTTGCCAAGGGCGCAGAGGGCTAATCCTTCAATTAATACAAATTCAGTATTTTCCTACCATTTGGATTTTTTTTATATCTATTGTTCTAGGGAACCAAAAATAAATTAGCCAAGTGCGCGTAAAACCCAGTTACGCTTCAGATTGTGATGTTTATTAACGGAGAAATTTGTATATTTTCATATTCTTGTCATACATCTTAATAATTTTTCATAAAATAGACGAATTCAAATTATTTACACATTATTTTAATTGGATAGGCATAACATGTTTCATGTATAACCGTATTTTAATGAAAAACACAAATTATGTGTGCTACTTTAATGCAATAAAAAACAAAATTAATTTAATTTTTAGTAAGTTACCTCACAATAATTTTCTGACAACTGAAACAGTATTATAAATTACTACTTGCAATTTAAACACGATATTTGAATCCCCATGCCTTGTAGGTACTTGTTGGCACACCATTCTGCGAATGTCGAAATTCCACTGTCGTTGCGATATTAACAGCACATATTATTCGGTCAAGCGATGATGTGTTTTTGTTTAGTATTCTTATAAAAGCGTCATCTGTGACGTATATCGCTTAATTTTCCAAACAAATCGATATCTTTTTGAGTGATTCAAAAAATTTTGAACGGTTTTGCGTTAGTTATAACATCCAATATGTAACCAAACAAATGTTGTGCCGCCCTGTTAATTAAACTAGAAATTACGAATATTTTTCTTTCACCTGGGTTTTCCCCCTTCAAAAGAAAAAAGGCGATTGTCGGAAATGGTTGTACTTTTTCAAATGCCCACAAATGCCGCCCTCTGAATGTGTGCCGCTTGGGGCGGACCGTTCCTCCACCCTCTCCCCCTAGCTACGCAAATGGATAAGTACAATAAAAGTGCTAATATTTCTGGGTTCACAAATTACGCATTTTCATTTAGAGATATTTTAAGCAAGTTTTAATTTATACTTTGCCTTTTTTATGATAGCATTTTAATTTTTTAGGCTTTTACAAAATGGACCTAATAACATTGTGCTCTTTTCATCTTTAAACAGTAGATTGGTCTAAACCACGTGTGAAATTTACACTGTATAGATTGAATTTGACAAAATTATGACCTAACTACTTTCAGCACCAGTTTCTTCAATTTAATTAAAAATTATTGGAATATTAAATTTTATAAATGCGAATGTCGAGGAAAATTTTTCTTTTTAACGATTACGATAATAATTAGAGATATGTTCATAAAAATAAAAGGACACTAGGTTCTTAAATGGAAATTCATTTTCAGATTAATTTTTTTTTATTCATATGCTTAATTATTGAAGATTTCTTCGTTACTTGTATCCCCACCATACCTGCTCATATAACTTCTTTTAAAACATTTAAAATTGTATTCAAATACAAAACATTGGTATCGATGTATATTTAAAGGGAGATCATTGGTACAATTGTTATTTGTTTAAAGATGGCTGCCCTCAGCAAGGCAGAATATCTTAAACGTTATTTGTCTAAAGACGATTTACCAAAAGAAGAAAAGATAAAGAAGAGGAGAAAAATAAAATCTTCCAAAGATTCAAAGTAAACCCGTAATTTGAATTAATTAGTACTTATAATACTAGCCCCTCTCGAGTTTATAAATTTCGAGATTAAGTTGGCTGTATTACTGAACTGTATAATAATAATTGTATAATTAATAATTGTATATAAATAATATTTATAGTATAGTTAAGTATAGTACTATACTAAGTATAATACTGATACTTTATAATTATATAATTATTATGCATTATTATAAATTATACTGTATATTATATGATTATATGACTATGAAAATGAAATACTGAAAATTGAAAAAGAGTGTCTATTCTATGACTATGTGACTGTGATTGTGATATATTGATCGTGGATGTGAATACGATGTTGGCTTTAACACCTTCACCTATCCTAGAGCGTATATTATTTGTGTAGTGTAGCTTTAATTAAAAAAAAACACAAACTTTTAGGTTTTTACTGTAGTTATGTAAAGTTATTTTTATAGTATAGGCATAGGCCTAAATAACAAGTATAAATAATAGTTAAATTATAAATTATAAGACTAGCCTAAGTTATGGAAAACATGAAGTTTAATTATTATTATAGTATTAATAGGCTATCATATAAATATATGAATATCTTATGTAATTATTATTTTAAAATATTTATCAATTTTCACTATACTATTTTGTCTATACATGCCATGCTGTTTCATTCTTAACTCTAAAATTTAGGTCCTTAAAATACATAAATATTTACTTAGAGACAATATAATGTAGAAATATATCAAAGTTTAAAATATTGCCCAATAGGGTTGGTCATTATATACCAGAAGTCTAATAATAGAATTGAATAAAAATCAGTTTACATCCGGGTAATGTGTAAAGTCGGTTAGTAAACTTGTCTTCTTCAATACTCCTATATAAATTGAGCTTTTTGTGTATCCAAAAATTTGTTTACAAACGTATTTTTAGTAAATTTTATATACCGTAATAATATACCCCAAAAATTAGCATTTTTTGTCCACAGTCTTTCCAAACACAATACACATGCGTGTATGTAGTAAACAGTTTGTTGGAGGAAAAGGTCCTACAGACAATTTTCAAAACCTTAATTTTATAGAATTTTAAATAAAAATATAAGTATAAGGTTATATTATTTTATATATTATATAATGCGAAATAGAACGTCCTTGCGAGAGTGAATTTAATTTAATATGTAAATGGATCAGTGACTATGAATAAACTTTTTTAGTTCATTCACTCGTTTGTCAGTGAATTTTATTCATTCATACTATTTACTTTACTACTTATTTTTATTCATTCTTACTATTTACTTTACTACTTATACTAATGATGTAATTATAATTAGCGTCATAATCTTAGTGTTAGTTTATTACTAATAAATACTAAGGCATATATATTTTATATGAACCAATGAAAACAATTTATATTAAATATAAGTTTGCTAGGACTAGTGCTAGTGCTAACGGCTCCAACTATTGAACGACCGCTTACACTCATTTTAAAAAATGCTTAGGCTTAGTTATATAAATTTTTTAATTAAAATATCAATATAATGTTAAATTATATGATATATTATATTATGCGAAATGGAACGTCCTTGCGAGTATGATTTATGAATTTTATGCAAATGAATTAGTGACTCTGCTCTGACTGAGGCTTTAGTTCTAGTTCATTTCCTCGTTCGTTAGTGAACTTTATTATTTCATACTATTTATTTATTTACTACTAATACTAGAACTAATGATGTCATTATAATTTAAGTCTTAATCTTAGTGTAATTTTATTAAACAATATAATTTGCAATGTCTGTCCGTGACGCTACTAATTTTAGAAAGCAGGTAAAACCAAATTACTGCACCAATGCATCAAAAGGTGTGCAAATTAAAGATGCGCTGTAAAAAAAATTATATGACGTCATTGTTTTCGCTCATACATGTATTTTAATTTTGGAAAAGGGATCAATATAAAAAGAGGATTTTTTGATGG
This sequence comes from Ampullaceana balthica, assembly GCA_944989445.1. Lineage (NCBI taxonomy): Eukaryota > Metazoa > Mollusca > Gastropoda > Lymnaeidae > Ampullaceana > Ampullaceana balthica. The sequence goes on from CALYLW010000021.1 coordinate 1,669,891, forward strand.
TTAATTATAAAATAAAAAAACAAAGGGGGCGCTGTAGGCGCCCTACAACCCTTATTATAAAATACTTTGTGTACATTTCAGAAAGTTTAATATTTCGAATTTATCAAACAAGGACAAGTTAGTTGGGCTTTTGAAAAGGTCGGCGCCTTAGGCGCCCTAAAAAAAGTGCATTTTTTATAAAATAAATAGATTTCAGCTGAAAACTTCCGTCATTTTTGACGGGTGATACGCTAGTTACTAATAAATACCAAGGCCTTTATTTTTATGAGGACCAAGGAAAACGATCAATATTAAAATAAATATATTTGTTAATAATTGACTACTATTACGCTAGGACTAGTGTTTACCATAATTACGACTATCGAACGACCGCTTACACATGGTTAGGCTTATTTATTTAAGTTTTAAGTCTTCGACATTAAAGTAATTTATTCAGCTGCAAAACTAATTGTAAAGAAATATTTTTTTGCACAAAAATTGCACCTAGAATATCGTTTTTAGTGAGATCGGTGTATCAAAATACACTGTTGTAATGGATATTTCAGAAATGTTTGACCTGAATCTAAAAATAGCCCAATGACCGAATGAGTTATGACGTTTTTTCGGTCTTAGAAATGATCAACCCTATTCGATTAAAAAAATAAGAATACAATGTAATATAAAGTATGAATGTTATGGAAACAATGACAATGGTAAATTCACTTTCCACTTGGAATACTCAGAAATGTAGCAAGACAGTGCCTCCAATTACAGCATTTCTGTACATAAATTTATGGCCATGAATAATTAAAAATATGAAGCCTGAAAGAAATTAGGCATTGCTAGTTTGCTAATTTAAGGCTGTCTTTAAAGTTTTCTTAATTTCTTTTTGCTATCTTACTATCTTCTACTTTTGTCTTTACATTTTTAGCATATACACCTAATATATAATGCCATGTATGTGGGATAAACAAAGTTATTTAGATATCTAACTACTGAATGTGTGTAAATCATGAATCTGACGTTAATTGTTATTTTTAGTATTTATACATCTAAATCTAAGTACATGCTTATTCAAGGTCGGAGGGAAAAAATTTTTTGTGTGTCATTAGAGTAACTACCGGTCAATAGTCAATTTGTGTCGCAGAAATGAAAGTGGGTCAAAAGTGTATGTTGGGAGGTTTAGAACAATGCTTAGTAATTGATTTTAAACTCTCCGCTTTTAAACAGGAAGGAAAGATATATAAATATAAACAGAAGTTATATTAAAAAGTTACTTATAAAATTTAATATAATAATTAGTTCCTGATGTTAAACGCCATTATTACCTGAGTTGCTAGTAATCCAATAGTTATAAAAAATAATTTATTAAGCTTTTTGTTTGTTAGTCTTAGTCTTTTTTGGACAAAATTTAGGGGGAAAAGTGGGGGGGGGGTCGGCTTATGAGCGGGTCATAGGTGATTTCTGCATGGATATTGAATATCGGTGTTGTTATTGTAGATTATCAATGTCCTTTTCTACATTCTACAAGATTCGACTGCTCTATCAGAAGCTATAATATATTATTAAAAATCAGCACTTACCTTATTTAATCATTTTATTTATTTTTGTGAACGTTTTAATAAATTGTTTTACAAATTTTGTTTTCAACCACGGATTTTAATGTATGCGCTTTCGCCACTGTTTACCAAATATTAAATACCGGTAACTCATGCTTAATAAAGAGCAGAAAGACAAAGATAGGCAGTACAAAGTGAACAATCATAATGACCGATTTAGCTTGTGGTCTTAAAAAAATATGTACCATTTTCTTAAGCTGCCCTATTATTTTTGGGGGGTTGGCTTGCGATCGGGTTATACACTTTTAATACTTTTCCCTTCCAAAAGTGGTGGGGTCGGCTTATGAGCGAACGGGTTATAGAACGAAGATATACGGTATATAATATAAGTGATAAAATTATGACTTTAAAGAAAGGAACTACAATTACACCTATATTATTATGGACTAGAGATGCTAGTTAACTTGTTTGTTTTGGATTGTGTTTTTATTTTAGATTATATGTTGAGTATAATTATTAATCACACAGTGTAGGTTTGGCTAAGTGTGTATTATTTATTTTTATTCTCTTATTTAACTGTACTAGTTTGTGCTAGTTTTTTTAAGGGCGCCTACGGCACCCACCTTTTTCAAAAGCCCAACTAACTTGACCTTGTATGATAAATATGTAATATTAAAATTTCTTAAATGTACACAAAGTATTTTATAATAGGGTTGTTTTTTTGTTTTTTTTGCAAAAGCCCAAGTAACTTATCCTTGTATGATCAAAATGAAATATTCCTGAAATGTACACAAAGTATGTATATAATATTTTTTTACAGTGCTAATCACCACACGATTTTTAAAGTAATTTTAGAAAGCAGCACACCAAATTACTGCACCAAAAAAATAACTCTTTGAGTCAGTGAGTCAGTCAGCACTGTTTACAACACAAATGCTGACGTCATAGGTTCGTGCATTGTTTGGTTAATGTTAATCTGGAAACCAAAAGGATTATGATTTAGCGTTAGGCCACAGTCAGCGATAATTGAGCGTAAATATATATATATGATTCTTTATGTTTAATTTACAGGCATGATCCTTTTTTATAAAAAGTAATTTTCTGGACCCCATTAAATTATAAATTATCCTTTTTTAATACTACAGGCTTAAAATAATTGATGATGACATAGACCTGAAACATTATCAATCTAAAGAAGAAGATCAGGATGATGCACCCATCGTTGCTGAGGTAATTGATGAAAGACCCAAACATGTGCAACACTTAGAGCAGTACAGAAAAAATTCAAAATGGAAAGTCTTAGGGGAGGACGATGAAGGTAATAATTGTGTTTTTTTTTCTGTGTATTGTAATTGTGTTAGTGCATAACAAAGCTAAAGGAACTATAGAATACATAGATAATCCAGGTTTGGTCTTACTAAATCCAACAGGACTTACATTTATATAAGACAAACATTATTTTAATTTTAATATCTTCTTACATTAATAGTGCATATTGATACCTAATACACATTTATATGTTTCACTTTTCTTTAGATGGTACATCAGCATTTGACTATGGTGTTATTGACAAGTCATTGTCTCTAGGCTCATCCCGTAAAAGACATGACATCAGTTCAGATGATGATAGTTCCCCTAAAAGAAAAAAATATTCCAATAATGACACTCAACATCAGAACAGTAGTAATAAAAGTTCTAAGAGGGATGATGGAAATTCTAAAACTGGCAGCCGACACTCAAGTAGGAGACAAGATTCTGACTCGGATAACTCTCCTGTTAGACAAAATTCTTCAAAAAATGCTCAAATTAAGGGATCTAATTCTAAATCCTCACCAGATAGAGGTCATTCCTCCAAAGTCCGGCATGATTCTGATTCAGATAACTCTCCACCTAGAAAAAGTCAAACAAAAAGAGACGATTCCAAACCTGATTGCAAAATTTCAGCTGGTAGAAATGGGAATCAGTCAGATTCGGATCCATTGCCGCCAAGGCAAAAAAACACAAGACATGATTCTGAATCTGACAATTCACCACCTCGAATGTGTAAACAGGAATCAGAGTCTGACCAATCGCCACCCCGAAGAGGTAAACAGGCATCAGAATCTGACCAATCACCACCCCGAAAACGTAAGCAAGCATCTGAATCTGACAATTCACCGCCGCAAAGACGTAAACCGACCTCAGAGCCTGATCAGTCCTCACCTCGACGGCGTGCACAAGAATCAGATTCCGACGCATCACCTCCTAGGCGGAGACAAGGAGACAGACATGACTCGCCCAAGAGGAAGAAATCTAGCTCATCTGCTAGACAATCCTCAACCAGGTTAGAATGAAAACATCTGTGATTCTTCTTCACTAATTAATGGTTCATCTGTAACATTAATATTCCATAAACATGGATATAACAGAACATTATTTTGAACATATTTTATCTAGTGCTCAACTGATAATATTTAATGTGACAGAAGTCATTACTTTTTTAAAATGTATTTCTGGATAGCTTAGACCAGGATTCTGCATATTTTCAACATAAACTTCCAAGTAATTTATCATTTTTTTGGGTCATGTCTTGTCTACATTTTGTTGCTATTTCGGATGCCTATGAAAAATTTCCAATGCATGCCAAGTCTGGGTCAGGTTATAAAAATCAATTTTTCTTTCAATTTAGCCGTTGATCAATTTTATTAATTGTTTACTCCTCTTCAAAAATGGCAGTCGAACTAGGCAACATCCATCACCAAAATGAGAATTTGTTTTTTAAGATAACTTTTTATCTATTTTGTAAATTAACCCTTCTTATCAATTCTTTTTCTTAAATCAGAGATGAGCCAAAATCTCGTAGCAGGCGGTCTCGTTTCGACTCTGAGCCTAAGGAAGATAACTCTAAAAAGGCCAAGAAGACATTAGGTGGAGCCAAAGCTGGCTTGTCCTCGGCCAAGGACATGATCGAGGAGGCCAAGCGGCTTAGAGAGAAAGAGGAAAAGGCATTTGGAAAGGTATGGGAAAAGGGTTAAAGTTTATTATTTCAATCTTTAGGGAATTTAGAGTGATACAAATTATTTTTAAGTTTTCACCTTAAATACTTCATGTTTGCCAACTAACAGAATGAGTTTGATTGTTTTGATAATTAATTTAAGATATGGGTTTTCAGCTACAATATTTTATCTTATGCCATTCAACTTTCAAATATTTCAAAAATAGAATAACAGGTTATGGTATCTGAGTTTTCAACAACTGTATGTTTTTCTTACACACTTTAGATGGCTAGTAACTATAAACTCACAACAACAAAAAAACTATTTACGTTTTTAGATTGATGAATCCATGTTAGGAAGAAATGCAGCCACAGTGGTCAGAGACAAGGAGACTGGGAAAAAAAAGAATATGGCAGAGGAGCAGGCAAAGAATGCGGAGGAAGAAAAACGGAAAGAGGAACTTAACAAGCAATATCAGCTGTGGGGCAAAGGGTAGGTTTTTTTAAGTTAAGTGGTAATGTACCAGAAACTGTAGCAACATTACACTGGACTGTACACATAAATATTCTTAGATTTTTTTTAACCTGATGTTTTTTTTAAATGCATTTTTTCATTTTGCCTTAAAACCGTGTTTTGGATTAACTCATTTTCTACCACTGGTAGTTAGCACTTCAAAACCATATTAGCCTAAGTATTCTTAATTTTGAATGACATGTTATGAAACAGTTTTTTTATTAGATTTGAGTTTGTCTATGAAGAATCCCACCAGTTTTAAAGAATATGTCTCACCAGCAAACCAAATGTTTTCTTATCAGCATGAAGCAGCAAGCCAACCGAATCCAAGCTTTAGAAGAACAGGCCTACGAGGCATCCAAACCATTGGCCAGGTATTCTAATGATGAGGACCTGGACAGAATGCAGCGTACAGAGGAGAGGCCAGATGACCCCATGCTGAATTACATGCGCACAAAGAGGAAGAAAGAAGAGGAGAAATTGGGAAAGACCAAAAGAAAAGGTTAGACAATACTTTGCACTGGGTGGCACGCAGATGACTGTGTATAATATATTAAATTGTTTAAGTTATAAAGGCATTCTGGTAAAGCAGAGTCGGCACATTGGAATGAAATTTTTAAAAATTAAACTCAATGTCGCACCATGTTTCTGAATCTCACAGACTAAACATAGTATATCCAGGATCTATTTTGTGTATTGTTTTATGACCCCAAATTCCAACTTATATTTCAAATGTGTACTTTTTTTAATTAGGGCTGCCCAAGTACACTGGCACAGCTCCACCACCCAACCGCTACAACCTCATGCCTGGATACCGATGGGACGGAGTGGACAGGTCCAATGGATTTGAGCGCAAGATTTTTGACCAGCAGGCCAACAAGAAAGCAGTTCAGGAGATAGCCTACAAATGGTCGACTGAAGACATGTAATGGAACATAACCCTGAATGTCTATGCTGTGTTCTAATTTTTTCACAGAGGCACCCAAGTTTGTAAAATAAATTGTTTTTGTACATTTAATATAGTTTGTTGTTTCTTAGTGTTACTTGTGAAATTAATTTAAACAAATTTAGGGCAAGCGCAAGTTATTGGAAACAATTGTTTAAGTTTTTATAGTTCTTAATGTTTGTGTTACATCTCTAGTTTTTGAGGTTCCCATCCTGTTTTAAAAAAAAATTCAAGACACAATATTATACAAGTCTAGCTACCTCATCTTCAAAAAGAAATGTATGAAGTTAAGAGAAGACAAACAGAAGTATGAGAATATTCAAACTTTATGGAACTACCAAATAAAAAAGAAAATTTCAATCCTTTTGTTTGTGAAATGTTCAAATGGCCAGCTCTTTGACAGCACAACCCATGGGTCAGTATCTAGAGTTGCACTCAAATCTTAACAAAATAATAGATGTATGATGATGCAAGTTTTTTTTTACAACTATTCGTGTAACATTTCTTACCTTTTGTCTTGGTGGATGATTAGACTAACCAAAAATAGCCTTAACCTCAAAAACTTTGGAAGAAATTTTACTGATTTTCTAAAAATAAAAGACACATTTATTCTTCTAAATTAAAAATGTTTATGTCTTTTAAAAAATTTTTTTGCATCAATAACAAGAAAACTGTTAAGGTGCCACAATAAGTGTAAGAGTTAAAAGTTGAAGTCACTGAGACAGTTGGAGCATTTCAGTCCGTTGAGTTATCTCATCATTGTTAAATTTTTACTACTCTCTATATACCTATTTTTAAATTTAAGATGTCAAAATAATTTTTAAAAGTAGACACAGTCATTGACTTTTTTCACAAATCTATTGTAGTTGGCGTTACACAGCTGGCTTAGGTGACCCACTTATGCAAAACTATTAAAAAAGAAAACACTTCCCCTAAAGTTATTATGTCCTACCCAAGTGTTAGTGAACTCAATGATAACAAATTTGTTTGGATCTGACAGCCGCATAAGCTTTGGTATGTAATGCAAAAGTTGTTGGTGCTTTGTCCCAATTATTTTTTAACCAATGAGCCATGGAAAAAATGCCATCTAGTTTCTGTTTACTATTTTGAAGGAGTTAGTTCCCTCGGGTTTTTATGTGGCACACATTTAAGAGAGTTTATACAAGACACCATTGACAACACAAATAGAGTTTTGTGATTACCCGGTAATAATTATTTCAGCATTCTGTTATACAGATAATTGTGTTTTTTTTTATTTACTAGTCATTTATGCCTTTGTTGACTCTGTGCCTTGTTTTTAAATTACGTTAAGCGAGTCATAATATAATTAACATTTTAATTATTTTATTTATCCTATCAGGAATTCTTGTAGGAACCAATTCACGGGTATTGACTTTGTCATTAGTTCCTCACATCATTCACTTTTCAACTATTAACATTTGTCATTAGTTCCTTGCCACATTTACATTTATCTTTTAACATTAGAAAAAGTAGGGCAGCACAATCCCTCCTTTCTGATGCATTTCTCTGTTTGGAGCCATTCTTGAAAAGTGTTGCTCTTTTTTTTTAAGGCTTTGTAGAAATTTACTTTGAAACTTTCAGACACGTGTGCTAACATTATCAAGACAACTTATCTGGTTAGTGTTAGGCAGTGCCTCTAAAACACTGGACTTTTTACCAAGCTCCTGATTGGGTTGAGCCTCAATCTTTTATTAGGTTTTCCCCATTTATTTCCATTGACTAGTTCTGTCTCGCTAAATACACCTCACTCAGATTTCAACTATAAATATTAGTGTTATAGTGTGACAGTTACTATCTATCCCAAGTTATCCCCCCAAAACCATTACCAAGGTTGTTTTTTTTTGGGGGGGGGGCTAGAAAATCAATCTGCTTTGAAACGGGTCTCATCTCATTGGCTAGTTTTACCTCACTAAATTTACCTGCTTCACACTCCAATTCTTGCCAACATTGAACTGATTACGTCCCCCTGTTGTCCTCTGAAACTTATTTGATGATGACCCTCTCCATTAGTTCACAAAATCACATGAAGGAAAATACATGGTTTGGATTCAAATAATTTTACAATGATCTCTTTCTAAAAAAAAACAACTATGGACATTAAATGTGAGAGATTATGAGATGCTACTTGGCTATTAATGGTGCCAAAACTTGTGAATCCTAACATTGGTGTTATGATGTATGCGATTGTACGATAATAATATCATTTTACATAGGGGATTATTGTTTTGTTTCAAGATTATTATACTTCATTTGTTATTGTTTTCTTACATTTTGTTCAGCTACAACCTCAGGATTTTAATTCAGTTCAGGTTGTTCCAATTACAGCAGGATATTTCAAATAATAATCTTCATAATATTTCTCATTGCCATAATGTTCTGAGGATAAATTTCTTCTATTTTGACCTCTTTTCAATGATGTGACATTTATCTGTCTGTACCATCCAATGTTTTATCATGTTGGATAGATGTGAGAATGGATATGATAGTATTTCCATCTGAGTGTCAATCCCCATCAAGTTTTTTGAATTCCAACCAAATCATTTCACAGTGAATCAACAGTTTTTCTGCTGACCATTGCATTAAAAAAATTCACACAAAAAATTGTTTTGTTTAATAACTGTTTATATTTTTTAAAATCCTGATCTTGCAGAATCTTGCGCTGTGATCTTTGAAAAGTAGATCCTTAACGGAAAAAATACACTGGGTCTGGAATTAGAGTTTAATATTTCACTCTCAACCTGAGACCCTCTGGCAGCAAACCGTTCAACCACACATGCAATTTCAGAGTAGTAGCTTGAGCTTGTAAACATCTCATTTATAAAAATGTCTTAGTTTTATTGTGGTGCACTTCCATGTGCATGAATGTTGATGGTCAGAGTCCAAAATTCATATGTTCATCAGTGTTTAAAGGGCTAGATGATGTAGAGTGCACATACTTATCTTCATTCTTCTTCAGGAAATTAATGTTATGCTCTTTCCATTTTTTTTTAAAATTTTGGCCTAGAAACTTGTTAGTGCATAAAAGTTTTATTAAAGCCCTCTAAAACTATACTATGCAGCACAATCTTTGCTTTAAACAAAAGGAGAACAATAAACCTATTTTTAACCAGTGTTAACATGTAAACCTGTATAGTATCAGTTATTCTAATGTTATTGATCATCAAGAGAGACGAACACGTTCAATATAGAATCAACTCGTAATTAAAACTAAAACCATAGAATTTGATTTATAACAAAACAAAATTTATTGCACAACATATTAATAAAGGCAAAGGTTTGCTTGAATAATTTATAACAGGAACAAAGTTGTTGATAATGGTAACGTTGTTCAATTTCATAGAAAGCCACCTACGAACTCATATCACTCTACAATCCCAGGGGCATATTAAATCAATTTTTATCACAATCGAGGCATTTCTTATGAACTTGCAGAAAATTAAGCATGTATCATCGAAGACAGAGAACATCTTCTGGAGTATGTGTATTAAATTTATAAAAGGTATATAATATAACATATTCTTCCATTTGTATATTTCATCAACTTGAGATAGAGGTTGTACCTATTTATTCCATTCTCCTCTATGGTTTTCAAATAATAAATGAATTTCTTTTTTTAGGCGTTTGTTTTTTTTTAATAGAAAGTTTAATCCCAATAACCGCAATTTTTGTTCTCTTCAAAATGCATCCGAATTCAGCAGAAATAAGATGGGATTGGGGTTGTTTCAGTAAAAAAGGAAGAAAAGTGGAATGGTAAATCTTATTAGTATTAGATTCCATTCTTTTTATCTGAATCCAAAAAATTGGAAGGGGGCAGAAATTTCTCTCCTTTCTGCATGGTCTTTATCAATTTTGTAACCTTTAAATTGTTTTTACATTCAATATTAACTTTCTTCTATAGCTAAATGATCACCCAAACTTCATCCTTTCATCTTGATGCTTTTACAATTTAAACCAATAGTGGTAGTTCATTGGAGTGTACGCTAAAATGCCCAAGCAAAGCGGAACAGATATTGCTGGACACTTGAGTCGCCAACTCCAGAGTATGGTGTCCCGCATGAGACCAGAGCATTCCCGTACCACCAGCTCATATTATCATAGGCTAGACCCCAACCGGGTTTCGAACTGCCGCAGGGTGGCCTGATCCCTGCGACAGAGCCCCGACTGTTGACTGCTTGGCCTTCGCTGGACATATCCTACATACACTCAGACAATGTTCCGAAGATGGAGCGGGGCTGCATGGGTATCAGCCAAAGCCTCCAGAGAATTATCTCAAGCTTTACATAATACATATGCTGGTTGGTGGTTACGTTCGGTTAAATTAAACATGAGTGCTCTTTCGTGTCTCAGTCGACTTCCTTTGCACAGAGTGGGTGGCGCTAGAGCTGTGCCGCACGGTCTCGACCTCCGCGCTTTTTCTCGACTTGGAAGTAGCGGCCGCCTTGATCTTCTGCAACAAATGGATGCCGCCGCTCACCGTCGGCCGCCGGGCGTCGACCGATGTGCTCATCTGTCTCTCGGTGAATTTGAACGACGGCTTCTTCTTACGATGCCAAGGGAAGTTGAACCGGCGGAGGGTCGTGAAGCTGGCGGGCGAGAACCTCGGGAAGTAGTGCCGCACGGGGGCTTTCCCCGTCGGAGGCGGGTCAACGGACGAGCTGTAGAGAGCCCCAGTGGACGGCCTCCCGATGGACGCCGCCCCGGAGGACGCTGCCCCGATTGCACCGGGCCCCGGCGAGAAGATGCCCGTGCTGCTTCGCTGCCCGCTGAACAGGCTGATTGAACTCATGTGCGTCGTAGAGGAGGCGACCATGGGGCCGAGAGTTGAACGAGAATCACGGATTGTGGACAAGGTGACTTGAGAGTCAGTCTTAGGGGGGCTGATTTCGCGTCTCTGTCTTTTGCGCAGCATTATATCCCTGTGGAAATACACGCATGTTACTGCTTGAATCGGAAACAAAATATCAATATGGAGAAAGGACAATAACTGCTGATCTACAGCAAAAATAATGGAGAGATAACTAAAAAAAAAGATCGGGGCATCTAAAGAGAAGAAAAAAAGGTAAAAGTTAAAACAGCATGTAAAATATTTGTCTCTTTTAAAGTTACTCAATCCAACCCCAGAAAGAACCCAATATGTCTATACCTGCCTGTGATAGTCTAAAGTTGACTACACCTTCCTGAGATATTATAAAAATAATTATTACACCTGAAGATGATTAAGCCATCCTTTGACATTCTATCCCAATTACTTAAATTGAATTACTGCTCTCCCTCCCCCTCTTGTCCCAAGGATAACATGTAAACAGGACATGAGTGAGCCTGACAGGCTCACTCATTCCCTGTTTACATGTTATCCATCTATTTAAGTATAAGCCTGATTGCTATCTCACCCACATTTTGTTTTCCCAAGGAGATGTGTTAAAGGAAGGGCGATGTAAGAAACATTTTATGGTTTATCTTTGCCCATCCCCTTCTTGTCCGTCCGCCCCCTCAATCCCCCATCCGCCCCCCCCCCACAAAAAATATATTAAAACATAATTGTTTCTCTCATTGAATAATAACTTCCTTTTGTGGTATCTTAGATAGTTTAGTTTAACAAAACCAAAACTATGCAGTGTTTTTATAAGTTACGAGCAACAAAGCCCGTCCAAGGACGTTCCGCCACCGTTTGGTGGCATGTTGTAACTCCCCTCCAACAGCCGTCTCGACCGGCATACATGTGCATCACGTCAAAAATACTATTCATTATAGTTAAACTAAATAACTCTTAAAAAACAGAGCTTTTGACTATAAATCCCAACTTGCATAACTCAAATAAAGTCTTCGAAGAAATACTGCACCAAATATAACTCGTTTTGAACGTCCGCGTAAACGTGTTCAATATGATTGGCTGTAGGAGTCATATGTGTTTGAGGGACCAATCGCTATCGATGACCGCACCGAACATAGCCTTTTATTATATAGGATAAGACATCTATCTCGGCACGAGTTACACCACTCACCCATGCATTATGTAAACAAAGAAATCCTCTCAGCGTACTCACGCTACTTACATTGTAAACAGAAGCATACCCAGAGCAAGGGGGACAATCAGAAACAGCATGTAAAATGTCTTCATGCTTATCGTAACTGAAGTGAGAAACAACAATAACATTAAGTTTTGTAAAAAAAAATATAATAATAATACAGTATAACATCATCCATTCGCGGTTTGCCGTTCGAGAGCACGCATACTCTTTGAGTTTGCTCTCAACCTTGTTATTTTTACTTTTTTTTTACATAACTTTGGCAATTTCATGAATTTCGTAGGACATTTTTAGCACAGAAACGATCAAATTACTCTGACTGGTAAACAATTTTAAAATCCCAATGTCAAGTTAATATAATTTTTAATTTAAAAAAAAGAAAAGAGAGATTAAACTGTATTACAGGCACACAAAAAATTTGAAAGGACAATGTCAGTTACGAGTTACGAGCCTCGTTTCTCCTTCCTGCTGATTGGCTGCAGACGACGTGACGTCACAAGCAATTTCACAAAAACTGGATCAATAATTCGCGGATTTTTTGGGATTTGCGGGAGGGGAAGGAACGCCCCCCCCCTCCCCCGCGAACAGCCGAGTGTCACATGTGTATCACGAGTGTATCGCGTGCTGCATGACGGAGAGGTCATGTGAGTGATAAGCGCGGGAAGAAAAAAGCCTTCCCATTTGCTTAGAAGGTTGGGGGAGCAGTTGTCAGAAAAGTTCCGTATTGGAAGGATGGACGTGTGTGTGCCTCAAGATTTCCACGTTGTATAACCTCAAATTATATGTTATGTACATATTAAAGTTGTTTTATTGAAACAAGTTCTTCAGTGGATTATTGTGTACAAGATTATGTATTGAGAGAACGCCTACAAGTTACATATTAAGAAGTAAAAATACAGTTACAGTTACACCGATGTATACTGTATTTGGTCTAGTCTAGTCGAATTGTAATTCAGAATTGAAAGTCGTTCTGGATTAAATATGGTCACAGGATGATAATAAAACTTCTGTCAGATTATTACATTAACTTTTGTTTAAAGTTTAAAATACAACCGAATCCTCATCATCCGCATCTCGATACCGTCCACTTAGGGCCCCTGGTCTGCTCCATCAGGTGGATCCGGGAATTTCCGTCATTACGTTCTGAGTCAATTTAAAGGCCAGGTCAGCCTGTTAGTCTTTTACACGAAGTGCTTTTAATTATTTATTTTTTAAAATCAGTTCTATCCTTTTATTAAAATAAACTAGAAACGACCCGCAGCGTAGCATACTCCGCATACTTGCTTGTGGATAGGGGAAAAAAACGGGTGAGGGGGGGATAAAGGACACAAACTGCATAACGAAGAAATGGAAACAACGCGAGTGAAAGTCTCGAGATATGCGCACTGCGGTTGTTGTTACCTGCCCCCCGTCCCCACCCATTGCTACCATCGCTTGATAACCATAAACTGTGATTTGTCAACCCCAGCGAGGGTCATTCGTCTTGCTTATTTGCACACGACTTGTTCTTTTTTTGGGTGAATTATATAAATGGATTATAACATATTTAGGTTTTACTAATTTTTCTTTTCATTTAAGACGCAGTTGAACCAATGCTGGGTTGCATTTTCATTCTTTCCGGCCATTTCTTTTATAATTTTTCCGTCCGCGATGTTGGTCAAGGATTTAACTGTAGCCAGTGTTCTGCTTCAACAAGTGCTGGGTGGAAATACAACAAAGCTGATAGGGAGCGAAATGGTGCAGTGGTCATTTGGCGCCACTATGAGGAGCCACGATACCATCTGCTTTCCACAGAGAAAAAAACATATGTTATTATAGTTATAACTTTTTCCGACCGTCATGAATGGGTGCGATTTTAAAAAAAAATTGAAATTCCTCGCCCATCCCAAAGCAATTATAGCAAACGGGAAAAGTATTGAACCCGAGATACCTGATTGCCCATTTCATTTATTTAAAGATATAGCTTTGAGGCAAACAACGGCGTATGAGGCCTATGCATTACTTCAATTGAGTATTTTTTAAAAAAACGACACATCGCATCAAAGGCGGGAGCAACCAGTCACCTGAACGTTCTGACAAAGGCAGTGGTTTGACGTCTTCATCAATACGTCCATCACGGTCATTGTCTGGAATAGATGAACAGCTTTTCCGTAAACAGAATATTCACGTATTTAGACATCTTTTAGTTTTTTGACTCGCTAATTTTAGTCAAAATATGCCTAACAGTTCTTAAAGTTAACGAGAAATCAATGAAGATGTCATTTTCTCGCGGTAGAAATAAACTATTTTAATTTATGATGCATGTGTGTCACTAAAAAAATTTCCGAGAAACGAGGGTGTCAAGGACGTAAGCAGTGGCTTCAAACGTGGCCTTGGTCAACAAAAATAATTGGAGCTTAGGAAGCGGGTATATCTGGCCTTATTGTAGACAAAGGTGAACACAAGCGATAGAGAAAGAAAAATATAGAAATAGCGATATGTGGAGAGGATATATAAATATATTGATTAGATATAAGTATAAGGCTACATTTATATAAGAACATATATACATATTAAGTAGAAAGATAGAGTGATGGGTATATAAATATGGAGGCATACGTAGATATTCTGCTTAAAGATAGAGTTCAGTTATAAATATATAAATTTCGAGGCTTACGTAGATATTAGGGATAATATATTAACGTCACCTTTTCCATCCTTTAGTTCCTCGTCCACTTGACCATCACAGTCGTTGTCAATTAGGTCACCCATGAGGACAGGGTCACTTCCTGACCCACACTCCTGATTGTTGTCAAGTAAAGAAATTAAAAACAATGAGGCGATATAATGAAAATCAATAAACGCATCGAAAAAAACACTAATGAACATTCACATTTACTTCCTTTGTCATAAAAAATAATTTGTCATTGTACTTCTCTAAATCGTTGACATTGATATTCCTTGAAGGGTGTAATGAAATATTGAAGGATGCAATTACTGGCAGATTATGCGAGTAATACATGACATATATATCTATTTGGAAAATAAATACCACAATTTGAGAAATTCGTTTCATTTGGAATGAGCTTATTGCACAATCATTTTAACCTAGCTGTGGCGTCAAAATAAAAATATAAAAAATCGGAAAAAGCCAGTTCTAATACGTCCTTCTGAGCATTTTTTCTGTCGGGGATGTGTAACGGTTATTTTTCTTATATTCACCTATAATTAATTTCAATAGTTAGGGTGGATATCATATCAAAACGTATACGCCGGTAAATTGTCTATTATTGAAGCATTTTACTGAAGCCATAATGATCAGAATATAGGTCAAGGGCCTTAAATAATTAGAAGAAAAAAAGGTCTGTTTTTTTAAATTTAAAAAACAAATTGTATGACCCTCTAAAATTCCAATCAGGGATACGATATCAAAAACAAAACAAACAAAATTTGAAAGAATTTCAAGACATTTTGGGGGGGAAGAGATTTTTTTTTCCATTTGCCTTTATTTTTAAATTGTCTTTTTACACTCAATTTTAGGATACCGGCAAAGAGTTATTTCTTAGTGTTCGGTTTTTTCTTGAATAATCTTTTTTGTTGGGAAAGCCGATCCCATAGTACAGACAACGTAGGATCTAGGAACCAATGGACTATTTAGTTACAAGTTATAGTCTTATACTAGCTGCTAGTTCTCATTTTATTTAAAGGGACGCTGGCTGGATAGAGCCCAAGTTTGAATTGCAGCCAGGGGCCCCATGCAGTCTTAATCCGCCCCTGGTAGGACGTACACATCTAAAACGACAATAATTATAACTATATTCATAATTCATCTGACCCATTAATTGGAGGATGCCTACTTGGAAGCCGGCAAAGTGCATGTAGGAGCTGTTGTCTCCCAAGCCGTACAAATAGCAGCCAAAGGTGAAAAACTCGGTGGAGACGATGTAGTGGTCTCCCTTTGACACGGGCATCCTCCCAACGTCGTACTCTTCGGCACCAAAGGCGTCTTTCCAAACAATGCTGAAATCGATGGCAATAAGATTACCATTTGTGACTTCATGTTGGTCTAGATTTACGTAAATTTATCAATAGTACAATTTTTATTGACGAAATGATTTTTTTTTACATGTATGAAAGTATTCAAAATACTTAAAACATCATCTATTTATTCGGATCAAGAAAAAATAAATAACGTGTGGATCATATCTCTACTTGCTAATGATAGTCTATTTAAAAGTATCTTCAGATTTCTTGGAAAATTAATAGAATAGCTGCAGATTTTTTTCCAAACAAAGTGGGTCAACTATTGTGTGTGTGGGGGGGGGGATTGGGGGGGGGGAGGGATTGGGACTGGGCTTTGGCATCTTTCTTTAGAACTCAATTTTTCTCCTCGTTTTAAATTTATGACTTTTGATAATGATATTATTGTCGATGATTTCAAACAATTGCATCAGAAACATTCGAATGGCGGATTAATGTTACCAAATTAACGTTGTTCATTATGCTCTGTTTATGTTGATTATTTAGACAAGTTATAATAATAACTAATTAATACGCATTCAACTGAGATGTGCTTACGATTTAGGTAATGGTTCGCCATCAAACTGCAGGTACTTGGTGTAATTGGACACGGCGACCAGCAGTATAAAATCATCAGCATCTCTGCACGGAGTTCTGGCCGAAAGTAAAACATGTTAAAAAGTGAAAATTATTACGGTTACGGATTAAAAGAAATTGAAATTAAATAAAAAGATAGAATGTGGAATTATATAAAGTATAAAGTCAGGATTTCAGGAAAGTCCTCAAAAGAAATTAAACAACACAAACAGCCAACAGTCTTGGTGCTTTGATTTTTGCATTTTGTCCAGAGCCAATAGTCAGAGGCTGGGTTTTTGACGCCCTTGGCTAATTTATTTTTGGCGCCCCTTATTTAAATACATTTTAAAAAATTAGAGATTTAGCGGCCCCTTTTGAACTTGCGCAGGCCCGCGCCCTTTCCAACTGCCCCAATGCCAAGCCGTTGTTACGCCACTGCCAATAGTTTTGATTTAATCCATCATAAAGCTTATCAGTAAAAGATGTGGAAATCCAACATTAGAAGTTCTCTAAATTTTGTGTTCATGGAAAACAAAATCTCTTACTGCTCTTATTTTTTGCGGTTGCAATTTATAGGGGAAAAGAAACATTAAACAGCATGTATTTTGTTATGGAAAAAAAATGTTTGTTAATTTTGTTAGAATTATTTTTCACAATAACTCCTTCCCTCTAACGTGGAACGAATAACAAAATAAAAATAATAATTTGAAGGAATTAATTTTTTTAGTAATAATTACCCCCACTCCCTTCCAAAATGCGTTCATGCGTGTGGTGAAAAGCTTTATTATAAAAAATCTGAACGCACCTCCAGATGTAGCGGTAGTGAAAGAGCCGTGTGGGTATTATGAGACAGAGGTTCGGCACGGCGTCGTGCGGCTCCTCCGATGAGCAGGTGGACGTCTGGGTGTAGACGGCGAGAACGGGCTTGTCGCTGTCGATGAGGTAGTTGCCGGGGAAGTTCAGCAGCTGTTGATCAAACAAATTTACACTACTGGAAAAAAAAACAACGACCTGTTTGACTTGAGTTGTTTTAAAATTCGGCCGTGGAGGAAGATGTTAGATCTGATTGTGGGGGTATACGAAACACAAGTTTGTCGTGTATTGGCGCGTACACGAATGTTTGTGCGACACACATGTTTGTCGTGTATAGGCGTACCTGAAAGTTTGTACATAGGTTTGTTATGTATTGGTAAAAGTAAAAGTAAAAGTTTGTGTGAAGCATGGGTTCGTGGTGCATTACCTTAATTAAAGGTGTGTGTCTAAAAAGTTTGAATTAAAATCGGATTCTTTAATGTTATACATTTTTTACAATTTTTTTTAAAAAGAAAGATACATCTTATCTTAAAAATGAATCAGCTAATATTACAGTGCATTCAATTGATAACGATCTTAGGTCGCACAGTACGGGACGAATGTTAGCCTTTTGAACATCGAAGTCACAAACAGATCCTAATTATCCCCTTAGTGCATAATTATTCCCCATATGGATACTACAATCAGTCATCATCGAAACGACAGCAGCAGAGTTTGTTAACTCTACGACGTCATGAACTCGAACCTAACACCTAACACCTAACAGCTAACACCTAACACCTAACACCTAACACACCCAACTGACCACTGAATCCTTGTTTCCGGATGATGATGAAATTGATCACGTGATGAGTCAAAGGATAGAAAGTGGATAAGACTACTTTTCTGTCATTAGATACACATTTGCCTGTGACTGAGTATGCACTGATGCATTCTGACTTTAAAGCTTCATTTGGAAGTGAAATATGACAAGCAAAAGAAAACATAAAAGTTTTAAATTATTTATATCGCGGATGTAAATCCCTATAGTTTGTTCTGATGTTAGCTCTCAACGGTGCATGGCTGTGACACCAATCAACTTGTCGTTTACACATACGCTGAACACTTCGCCTTTCCTAAGCTGCAACGATTTTGTAAGGGTGGGACCCGTGATGTTGACACGCGTGTCAGTCGATGCTGATATCAGGTAGATCTTGGCGTTGTCCCTTCTGTTGGGAATGTTTGGAAACAGAAACTTGGTCTGGTACATGGCTACCGGCATAAGCATCTCTGGGAAAGACAGACAAAATAATATCACAAATGTGCATCCATGAGGCTATATAAGATATGCAGCTGAAGTTCAGGATTCTATGTCGTTCCATATGTAAGTTACTTAGAGGCATGTCAAAGAAATTAAGGTGTTAAAGAAATATTTCAAACTTTCAGAAAGATGAAGTTATAAAATAAACTATATGGTCCAATAGTTCTGTTTTTTTTTCTTTTGTTGACATCGTCAAAAAAACACGAGAAGAAACATTAGAGCTATGATTTATATATATATATACATATATATATATATATATATATATATATAATATATATATATATATATATATATATATATATATATATATATATATATATATATATATAATATATATATATATATATATATATATATAAATATATATAAACTATTACCATTTTGAGTAAAGCTGTGATGTAGCTCAAATGGTGTTTTTAATTTTTAGAGTTCGATTAAAATTCATTCACTGCTACTCAGGGCCTTGGTAAGGAAATATCGCGCCCGGGGGCGAAATTATTTATTTGCGCCTCCCTAATAAAATATTTGACACAGTAAACTATTATTAATGGTGGCACCTGGGTCTATGCCCCCCCCCCGCATTCTTTTCACGTCATTGTAATAAAACCATCACCTGCTTCCATGTCCAGTGTGTGGATGCACCTAGAGGACGCTCCTGGTTCAAACTTTGTCAGACAGCTGCCGACCACAACGCCAATCGGTTTTTCACCTTTGACCTTTGTCCCTGCTCAACAAATTGACAACGACAATCATTTGTGCAACACGCTCCCCCCCCCCAACATATCTAAGCAGTGATTGTACCCACTCTTGCCATTCCACATCATCATGAAATGTCAACATTAAAAAAAATTGGATAGTAAGAAAAAAATTGAATTTCAACCACCGGCTAACCATTAGAGTAAACAGGACATTTTAAACTCTGGGCTTCCCATTACGGAACTGAACCAGGAATGTAATATTGTAGTCCCCACATCATTAAGTTATACACAAGTGAACAGCTTTCACCACAGACGGCTACCATCTAACAGGCCATCCACTAGCTGTCCGTCAAGTGTGTGGGAGCAGTTGGATATAGAAAAACTTTCCCATCTGTGAAATAAAAAACGTTTTTGTTTAAAGACTGCAGAAAAAATGCCCCCTTAGTTAAAATAAAAGATTTCTTGAAAAAGTTCAGAAAATATTTCCTAATCTGAGATTTATTTAATTTTAAGGAGTTTAGAAATATATGTATATTATCTTTGACCAGTATATAGTGGAATGTTTGATGACAATTTGCTCAGTAGAGTAACTCGAACGATCAGCCTACCTTCCCAGAGCGAAGGACATAACGTCGAGTTTCTTATAGAAGACTTCCTTGTATATAAACACGGCATTCCCGGAGTAGTCGCTGAAGATGACGATGATGTTGTTGTTCTCCTTGTCGGATGTGATTTGGATAAATGGAAGTTTCCTGGTCAGAATATTTACTCCATGATCTTGTGATTGTTACATAGTTGTGAATAAATGAAAATGCTGATTTCTCGTATGACGCTTTTTTTTGTCCATTATAGTTATAGTCTGGCATGTTCAAAAGTTTTTTTTACAGATTGTGATGATGTACAAGGGACCTTTCTTGTCGAAATATTTTTAGAGATGGGAAATTACTAGGGGTGTACCGGATTTCGTTTCCGGCAAATCCGTAATCCAGCCACTTTTAAAAATCCGGCTCCGGCTCCGAAACCGGTAGGATTTCTTTTCATAAATCCGGCCAAATACGACTAGCCGGAAAAGCCCTAATATATATATAATGGCTCTGGCTCTGGTAAATCCGGAATCCGGCTATTTTCCCAAATCCGATTCCGGCTCCGCTCGGATTTCACTTCATAAATCTTGCCAAATCTGTCTCCGGCCGGATTTAAAGAATTTGAATCTGGTACACCCCTAGAAAATACGAAGATGAGTTTGGAGATGAAATAACATTAAAAGTTTTTTTAATGCATTTTTAAAAATAAATTCTTCATAGTTTTATGGACTAGAAAGGGGGTCACTTTTTTCAGTCTCTAGATGGCAAGCATATGGAAAACTTGATGCACTTATTTAAGTCAAATAGAATTTCCAAATATATCCTCACAGGGGTTTATAATTTAATTCAATACTGTTTAAATTATAATATTAGACATATACCGAATGCGGAGAAGTGTGGTGTCTTTCATTGAAAAAAATTGCGGGCTACTAATTTCCAGAGCTTCGCGTCCACTTACATGCCGGTGATGACGTAGTACTCTGTCCCCCAGGATTCCACAGGTAAGGCTTGAAACGTGGCCAGGCCACCCACGCTGTTTAACATGACCACCGTCAGTCCAAAGTTGCTGTCTGAGACGAATCGAAAAGTCCATTTCGGGCCTATCTCGCGGTCAGGCCTGGCAAACAAGAAACAACAACAGTATTTTACACTCTCAAAAATTCTCTTTCTAAAACATTGGACATTTTCTGTCGCTTTTTCTTGTAATTCTGTTTGAAATTATCAGTAGAACTCACAGATAGCTCCTGTTTTGCTTGAATTCAGATATTACTCCGTTTCTTATCGTCAAAACATGTGACGTATGGTCCTCATGTCCCGGTACTGTACAAATTACCTTTCGACAAGAAAATATTTAATAATTAAACAAATATTTATTTTTTAAATGATGGTCTTCCACAGGGCCGACTACCAGGTTCTGTGCCACCCGTTGAAGTCCGCATAAAATTTGAAAAAAATCAGTAAGTTTACGTTAATGTCGAAACGTCTGTTGTTTTTTTTTGAATTGTGGCTGATTATTTCAGTTGGGTCCCTTTGGCGTTTCTAAAAAGTGTTCCCACCGCTGATCAACACATTGCCAGGTAATTGAGCGCAGTCATCCACATGATCTCCATCCATACCCCTTATTAACTGACCCAAATACCACGTACAAATGGCATATGTTGAAGTCTTGTAATAGATAGTCAAAGAAGTCTGAAAATTCCTAGCATATGCATAATCTGAAGAAAAAAAACAACATCACCCACTAAAGTCTTAAATAGACATTGTTCTATATGGGTTGGAGAGCTCCCAACCATGTAGTGCCTAATGGGGTACCCTGAAATTTGTCTTCGAGATATTTTCCTGAATCATCTGCATGAACTTTAAAATATAGCTAGACTCGCACAGCACCACATACACACACTATTTATTTACCTGCACATCATCCTCAGCAAATGTGGTCAGGTAGAATTTGATGAAGGCAGATTCCTCGCGAAGGGTCAGCATCAACCTGGGAGGTGATACCATAAACTTCTTCCCCATGGAGCTAATGGCTGAAAAATAAAGCAGGAACAGATTGTCATCTGATCATTCGGGTATTTGTAATATCAAAACAATGACTAGTACAAAACTCGAACAGGGATGCGACACATCTGATGGTATAAAACCGCATTAAATAGCATTGATATCATAATCCCAAAAATTATTATAAACACATTTTTCAAGAATTTTCAAATAACATTTGGGCCTACGCAGAGGCGTCACTAGGGTTGGTGTCACCCGGGGCGGTAGCTCATATTGTCACCCCTTCACGACTGAAGGGGCCGTCCATAAATGACGTCACACGAGGTTGCCGATTTTACCCCACTCTCCCCCAGCGTCATACTTTGTCACAAAAACTTAGACCCCCACCCATTCTTTTACGATATGATGTCACAAAGCTTTGACACCCCCCCCCCAAAAAATCCGTATTTTCTCAATAAAAATTAGCATGTTGCAAATTATTTTTTGTCATTTAAATAGGTATTTAGGGTAAGTCTGCACTCTAATATCGTCACACGCAAATTGAAAACGCAATTAAATAAATGGTAAATAATCAAATATTTAAGTGGAACTTTAATTTAAAGTTGCGCGTTTTTGATGTGACGTCACATTTTTTAAACACAAACTCCCCCTTGTCACACATCGTCACAGATGCGTGACCCCATCACCCTATGGCGGATTATAAAAGGGGGGGGAGTGCGTAACGGGCTAAAGCTAAGGGGCCCCAATAATTTAAGGTCCCCCAAACTTATTATAATGTATAATAAAGATGCAGGCAAATGTTTGTATGAATCCCTGAAAATGCCTTGGACAGTCATACGGCAATGCTGCAAATATGAGTAGGAAGTATAACGGAAACCAGGCTATTCTTTGTGAGAAGTGCAGTGTTGCTCATTATGTGCCGTGCACAGCTCATTCCATTTATTTTGTTGGGAAAAGTGCAGCAGGTCGTCCTGCTGCAGTCAGATTTTTTTGTCTTCTGCAAAATCTTTATACCCGGCTTATTGCATCTACTCATCGTTGACAAGTACTTCAAAAACATATGAAATTGATACATGTTAACAAAGCCTTGTCTGACACAAGATAGTTAGCCTGACATGATGCTGTAAGGTCTGTTAATAACTCATACCATGAGAATATCGCAGCACTGGGAGAATAAGCAACAAACGAAAATCAGCCCCGTGACTGTCGACTTGAAGCAGAAGGATTTCTAAAGGAACTTGAACAACTGGAAGTCGCTATTTGACTTGAAATTCGGGAAACAATTTTAGAAAGGAAGTCTCTCATTGAGTTTGTTAAAAGACAGCATTCTTAATTTTATTCCTATGAAGACAAAAGAAAGGACAAGTCCGTGGCAAAAAAAGAGTATAAACAATATGCAATGTTAATATAAAAAAAAATTAATGATTTTAAAATCAAAGCGTCAGTTTGATAAAGGGACAAAAATTCAAGTTTGAGGTATTTCTGGTAATCATTGACAAACTTTCTTAAACCCTACAATATCTGTTAGGCATCTATGAGAAATTTGGCTTTCTTACAAACCTAACTGAGCTCAGCAATTTCGCAATCCGATGGGCAGCAGCCAAGTTAATGGAAGAATATTCAAGCGATTTCGAAGACTGCTTACCTTCAGAATTAGTATAATTTTCAGAACTCTTAAATATTATTGTCCAGACCCAGGCACAGGGTAATGAAAAGGAAGTAGCCCGATGCGAAACTCAAAACAACTGCACAGGGCTAAAAAAAATTCTGCTTTTGAATGAGCTAAATTTCACACAGTCCTTTACAAATGTACACATCGCACTTCGCATCTATCTTGCAATGATGACATCAAACTGTAGCTGAGAGCGATCCTTTTCAAAGTTGAAAATAATATAAAATGAGTGAAAATTAGCATGGGACAACAAGACTGAATATACTCTCTATAATGAGCATTCAAAAGGAACTTGTAAGCTTACTTAGCTTTACTGACTTGATAAAAAACTTGGCCATGAGAAAAATTCGCAAACGAAAGTTATAGGTTGAAGTAATAATAATGCATAGTTTTCAATAATTTTTTTATTTCAAATAGAGAAAACAATTCGTTACCTCATGAAAAACAAAAGTTTTAAAAAAAATATATATTTAATAAGAAAAACCCGTAAAAAACCAAGTTTTTGACTATAAATCCTTTATGTACGAGAAGTAATTAAAAGAATGTTCATTATAATACGCAGCGCCAGACCATCCAGAAATACAAAATTGCAGTTGTGTCGTAAAACATGTTTAATATAATGCGCACCAATCAGGAATAGGTTTATAAAAAGTGTTGTCAGTAAAATACGCACCTTATTGCGCGACAGAAAGGTTGTTCAATATAATACGCACCGCGACGCTCTATCTCAAAAAATAGCATGATACATAGGAATAAATAAAATAATCTAAAAAATCAATAATTTAATTACGGTACATGCGATCGATCTGAAATTTTGATACATTGTTTTTATCATCGGTACGAAACTGCCTGCAAAATTTCAGCTCGCTATCTTGCGAGCAAGTGGGTTAAAAATCGATCAAAAGTTTTGGCGACAAGCAAGCAAGCAAGCAAGCAAGGTCCGCCGCAGACACCACGAGTTAATATAAAGGATTTAAAAATACGGAATAACGCGTAAATTTTTTTAAATCCCTTATATTAACGTCGAAATCTTGTCGTGATCTGTTCTTACGTCGTTTGGAAAAACAAAACTCCAAATTGACCCACTTCCCGTGAAGCCATCGAGCTGAAATTTGGCACACGGACCCTTGTCACCTAACAATGCATCATGTCAAACATTCAGATCGATCGAACGTTCAGTTATTAAATTAATGCATTATTAGTTTATCTATATAAACTATATGTAGCGGTCGCTATTGTTTACATTTTACGGGTCACTTGACTTCACCCCAGCCATAGTTGAACACATCTCGTGTTTTATCCAGGTGTACCGGCGTGCTTTTGTTTAAATTTTACGTGTCACGCTGAGCTCGGTCAAGCGATCGGTGACATAATCTTTCACCTCTCCCACCCGCCCCCACCCAGGGGTTATAAAACAAAGGGAGGTTAAGACGGATTCAGTCTGTAAATCTTTGTCGCGTTTGATAATAATCAATGCCTTTAGTTATGTCTCATATATAAGGGATTTATAGTCAAAAAGTTTGTTTTTACGGGTTTGTTTTATTTTTAAAGCGGCACGTTCGTAACCACAGAACAGCGTAAGTCGGGAAGGGACCGTTGTTACCGGGGACTACCTGTATATAAACATGCATATCTATGCTTTCACGCCTTTAATAAATATATATATAACGAAATATTAACTCAAAGACATTGAATTAATAATTCAAGCCCAAATGGCTTTATATCTTTTAAAACATAATACACTGCCTCTTTCATGTCCAGCCTTTTTTTAAAGATCTTTATGCTGCGACTATTTTTTTAATTTTTTCCTAATTTGTGTTAATGTTGTTTGTGTGTTGGGACTGTTTATTATTGCAAGTTAACTGATATTTTTAAATAAAAGTTTTCGCGTTTAATGTATTTCATTGTATTTCTTAATTTCTTTCTAGATGAAAATTTTTATCTTCTTTCTTTTCTGACATAAAATCGTACACAGTAAAATTGTAGGCTCGGGTGTCACCCCCCTGATGGGTGTCACCCGGGGCGGCCGGCACCCCCCGCTCCCCCCTAGTGACGCCACTGGGCCTACGGCATTAAACAAATTCTCATTCCAGATGAAACATAAGGCACTGTATTGTGGGTAAAATTATTCGTATGCAACTTTAATCTAGCAATGGGGCTGCAGTTGAAATATTATGTGCTCTTTTTTATTTTAAATTTACTTACCTAATACAGTTTGCACAAAATTAACAAAAAGTATCAGGGATCGATATTGATTCATTGGTAATAAACAGAAGAATTGTCAAAATTCGGGTCACTTGACACTGAATCAATGAATCTGTTTCATGGTTCAGACAAAAAAACTGAATGAGATTACACAGTAGGATCCATTAAATTATTATTGGGCGGTTGTTGAATGAACTAGATTATGTTGTAATGTTTAGCATCGTCTGATTTACGCAAGTCAAAGTGGAAAAAAAAAGATTGGAAGAGGCAAGAAAATTATTGTGTACATATTAGCTTAATAAACGCGTTTATAATTAATTTGTAGGCAAATTAGACGATTTCGTTCCAATAGTCAATAATTGGTATTTGATCATAGGTTCTACTTCCGCACAGTGCGAATTCGTGCTTGTTTAAAATATCCCCACACCCTTAATATTTTGTTCCTAATATAATATATATTTACGCTTAATTATCACTGATGCCTAACGCTGAGGGACATCACTCTGTTTTTTTTTAAAAACAGACTCAAACAGTGCTAACTGACTCAAAGAGTTTTTTTTTGGTGCAGTAATTTGGTGCGCTGCTTTCTAAAATTAGTGTATGATAAATACGAAATATTCCTGAAATTATCACTGATGCCTAACGCTGAGGGACATCACTCTGTTTTTTTTTAAAAACAGACTCAAACAGTGCTAACTGACTCAAAGAGTTTGTTTTTTTGGTGCAGTAATTTGGTGCGCTGCTTTCTAAAATTAGTGTATGATAAATACGAAATATTCCTGAAATGTACACAAAGTATTTATATGACATTTTTTTACAGTGCTAATCACCACACGATTTTTTTACTGCACGTCCCGTCTGTCCTGTCCGTGACGCTACTAAAACAAGGAAAACTTACTTACGCCTTTGACCCCAAAAAAAATGGGCTCCGTAGGCGCCCTACAGCCCCTATTATAAAATACTTTGCTTACATTTCAAGTTAGTTGGGCTTTTGAAAAAGGTGGACGCCGTAGGCGCCTTTAAAAACGGGGGCGCCACAGGCGCCACGGTGCCGCAGCACAACCTAGTTAATAATAGTTAGCAAAAAATAAATAAAGATCTTGTTTTACCAAAATAGAAACTAAAATAGTACAATTAAAAAAATAGTGTAATGAACGGAGGTAGAACTATAGCTAAAAAATAAAAGGTAATTAAAAAAGAATTGACAAAAAATATTTGCTTAATTTTTAATAGACAATCCTAAAATACATAAGGTAAAATAAAACATAACTTCTAAAAATGATTGAGAGCGTATAGGCTGTTGTTTAAGGACACCAGGTTAAGATAAATGTCATATTTAAAAATTGTTATTTAACATAAAACGATGGCTGAATTTTGTTGTCCCCCCCCCCTTTTTTTTTATTAGAAAAATCTCGTTTCAGTTTATTCTAAAAAAGAATCACAATTTCTAAAAACGAGAATAAAACAAATGACAGAACAGAACACGACAGACATTTCATAAACAAAACTTTATTCCTGAATGTATTGAAAAGTCACGATTCATTGCGAAGTCTATTGAGCTTTAACATTGAAGAATGGCATAAAAGCTTATCTCTAAAAGAAATTCGTGCGGATTCAAAGCATGATCTGCTTGCAAAGGAACGATTTTTATAATTCTCTGATATATTACTTACGGCTTTATTTAACCATGTCTTTACGTGTTTCCTTTTTATTTATCATCTGTCTAGACCAGTGGTTGTTGACCAGTTTTCGCATACACAATAGAAGTCCGCTAGATATTTACAATACATATGTAACAACTACCATAAACAATTATTTTTTTTTAAAAGCCGATCTAACATCGGCCGTATATTTCGCATGGACAACTCGAAGCTACCCAGCAGACGCTCACTTGGAAACCAGAGGACATGACCGTGAACAAGTTTACGAAGAACCATCAACAAAGAAAAAACAAGTAAATTTACATGTATATAATTGTACTAAATATATTAAATAATTTTTAAAAAAGAGACCTTGACCCTGAAATTTCAGGTTTAATTTTTCTACTTCCATACAAACTTGTCGTCCAAAGGGTGGACCATATTAAATATTGCTTGAAATATTTCATTTTACAGTCAGAAGTTATATATTTAGGTTAATTCCATATTATTTTAGCAATCCTCGCTAAAGAACTGCACTGTATCAGAACTATCTTTTCCAGAATTAAATATTTTTTTTTACACACGTAGCTGTATAATTGCACACACACTAAACACATATGCATTTCATTAAATAAATACTTATTAAGTTACATGAACTAATGAAGGTCAACGCTTGTACACAAATAAAACACTTCAACTACACAGGTGCAGATACCAGCACACAACATAGTCCCAATGAAATACAGGCTGTAATGAGCAGTGTTGAAGTGCGGTACATTGATGTTTCACTATTTTCCTGAAAGATATAATACAGAAACGTGACGGTAAACGAAATATTAATGGAGACGTAAAAAAAATGTCATCAAGCCGTTATGATTACTCTAAAACTTCTAGCCATGACATATGGCTTTCAAAATACTCTTGTCTGGGACAAAAGGTAAACCTGAGACATTCGCATCACCCAAATTTGATATAGGTGGAAAAAAGGAATACAATGTAGTATAAACAATTTTTGTAAATTAAAAGAAATAGCTACAAATGTTTTTTTGAATTAATGTTTAAAGTCATTTGGCAGAGAATATACACGTTTTCTGATTTAAATATGGCCAATTAGCTGAGAAATATGCTTTATTTAGAGCCATTCAAGCTTTTAAATAACCATTTTCATAGAAATGCTAATTTATATATCATATTCAACATCATTTCAGTAATGATTAGATTTCACTTAAAGAACTTTTGGTAATCACGAGTTTAATTATTTCGAAAACAAGAATTTTTTATGTGAAATTCGTCTGAGGGCTTCGACTTGAAAATCCCAGAATTAGAAGAGCTGTAGCCTTACCGGTATTACTTGAAAACCCGCCGAATGCATATAGGAGCCTTCAGTGCCCATTCCATATAAGTAGCACCCGAACGTGTGCCTGTTACTGGAGATAAGAGTGTGGTCCCCTTCATACATCTCGATATTGCCCACCACGTAGTCTGCAGCCCCAAAAACATTTGACCAATTGACACTGCAGTGAAATGAAAGAGAAGCATTCAACCTATAAGACATGGCTCAAGTTGTTTAGCTTCCAGGATTTGTCAATTTATTATATTGGTATATAAGTAATTTCATGAAATATCCGAGTAAGATTACAACAACAAAAAATCCAGACGTTGTTAATTCTACACCTTTTCATTCCCAGCACAGTGGTGTCCAGGCTAATGAATCTCAGGCTAGAGACTCCCAACCTATTGACGCCTAGTCTAAGGATGCACAAACCAGTGACACTTAGTCTAGTGACGCCCAGCTAGTGTCGCCACAGCTAGCATCAACGAACGAATGCATTATTCAGATAACAAAACATTGTTCAGCACTAAGTGAATTGAGAACTCCGGTATATTGAACTAAGTATTGTGGACTTTTCCCCTACGAACTTGGTTCTCAGAGGAGCATGACAATAGTCGCTGAGATCTACGCAAAAAATGGCAATACTACGAGATCGCCTGCAGGTGACTCGACATAAAAGGGTCAACGTTACTTACCTGCTGGGAAAAGGCTGGTTATCGAGAACCAAATGAACTCTGTCTGTCTCCTTGACAACAACCATAATGAAATTTGTCGTGGCTACCTCGGGGGCACTAGGAAAATACCAAACAGAAAAAAATATTTAAAAAGCAATCGATAAATTCAAGAGAGATCTTCGATATCACGGTAAGTTATCATTCTCATGCGAGGAAACAAATGGTTTTTTCTTTTTATTCCTGAAAACACTTTAATGGAAATAATTGTTCGAAAATACCAATAACAAAAAAAAATGTCTTCCAAAAGTTTCTTTCAGATCTACAATTTCTAGAAATGTAAGTTACAGAAAATTGACATCGGTTAATTTAAATTGCAAGAATTTATGAATTAAAATGACGTTTAAAACAGCTGATGTGCCAAGATATGTTCATTTTTCGACGGCATCTCAACTCTCTGATTTTAAGTTCGCCTAAGCGACTTTGGTTCAAATATCGATAAGAGGCGGCGATTTATTGATTTACTTTAGCTGTACGCATCATTTTACAAGTAAGTATTTACGGTAAAAGAATGCAGTTTATATTAACACTTTTTTTCCTTTTGCTGAGATCGTTGAGTCTCTGGGTTAATGAGCAAACAGATTCTTAGAAGTTTGAATATACACTGGGCCAACAGCATCTCCTTATCAAGCGTGCAATACCAGACAAAAGCGGAGCGTAAGATGTCTGGTCGATTCGGAAATCTTTGGGAATATTCAAGGCCACATCCACAAGGTATAGTTCTACTGATGTATAGGCTCATACACATGATGTTTTCTACTTTGTTTATGTTGCTTTGTCCATCTTGTGGGATACCTCAAGAAACACCAACGCCGATGATACGATGGAAATAAATGGAAGTAAGCTTCTCGTTTTTCTCAGAGGTTCGGGACAGGGCCGTCTTAACGCATAGCCCCTTTGGACATTTGCCCGGGGGCCCACGAGTATAGGGGTCCCATGGGAATATGTTTATTTATATATATTATGTATATTTATTTTTTATTCCTGCGGGGGAGGGGCCAAACACTATTTCTTTGCCCGGGGGCCCAAACTGGTGTAAAGACGGCTCTGGTTGGGGATACGGTGGTCGAGTGGCAGCGCGCTCGACTGGCGTACCGATGGTCACGGGCTCGAATCCATGGGAAGCCAAGGATTTGTTCCCGGGGCTTAGGGCGTCCCCGAGTCCACCTAGCTTCGAGTGGGTACCTAACATTAGTTAGGGAAATAAAAGGCGGCTGGGTAATGCGTGGAACCCTTATAGCCGTGGCCCGTGAACGCCGCATCACTTGCCGAAATCAACTGATGCATTGCAGATGATCTTGGCTGACCAAAGGCTACGGAATCAACTCCAGAAAAAACAGCAGGCTGAATTCGGAGACCATGGGCCAATTGGCGCAAAACTAGTCAGGACGCAAGACTCAAATTGAGAACGAAGAAGAAGAAAAGGTTGTGGACGACCAGTTGAGAAAAAATCAGATTTATTTTTTCGCTCTAAGACTTAGAAATGGTAACAACTTTTATAAATGTATTACTTTTTTACCTAAGGGGTTCTAATGTTTCCATTAGAACTTTCTCGGGGCTTGCTAGACCTGGCGGCGCCCATCTCCTCCCCAGGTCAGCGGAGGGCTTTTTAGCGATATTCATTCATCAACATTTTTATTGTGGCTTTAACGTGGGCTAGATCCCACGCCCCTCAGCTTGTGAGGCGAGCACACTATTGACTTTGCAATCAAGCCGCCACATATTAATTTTACAATAATCTAAAACAGTTATGTTAAAATTCTCCTATTCCCTCAATATAGCTTTTTTTTATTATATATCTATTTTAAAAAACAGTTACTAGATAGGGCACTGCGTTTCACACTCTACGAACCTAAACTCAGACTAACGGACACCCTTCTTTGACTTTTGTTCGTTTCTGAGCTGTTCAATGTGACAATAAAATTGTGACGAAAACGTATAAGCATGCGAATATCATTACGGAAAACCAGAATTGATCAAGCGATGAAAATGGGCACTCAGAGACCGACCTACCTCCAAATATATCTATAAATGGGCACTCAGAGACCGACCTACCTCCAAATATATCTATAATTAAAGAGCTGGATTGGCATCACGAGACAAAGGTTCGGTCCGGCGACCATCGGCTCGTCCACTTCGCCAGGACATGCAGACTTCTGGAAGTACAGCACGCAAAAGCTCCTGTCGCTTCTGATGACATAGTTTCCATAATGGTACGGAGCCTGTTAGATTTTGGGGAAAATTGAAATGGGTTATGTCTTTAAAACAATCAAATGTCTATCTGAAAAGCCTTCATACACAGGTTATGTATTGTGTTCCTACGACGCTTACTAAAATATTTTGTGAAAGTTCTTTATCTCGTTTGTTTTGTTCTCCGAAACAATGACATTTTCTACTATTACACATTCGTAACATTCCTAGTCTTCAGGCCTTCAAAAAATGTACTCAAAACAGAGCCACTCAAGACTGACAATCCTCCCTTTCTGTAACTTCAAAATACTTGTGTGATATATAATTTTTACTTAAATTTTATGTCAAGGGTGATCTTATCTTATCTATACAGACGCTCCTTCTATGCAGAAGATAGTTGCGTCCACAGACCATGACAGATGATCTGTTGGCAAGTGATGCAGCATTCACAGGCATTACCCAGCCGCCTAACACTACAAGGTACCCATTCGGAGCGGGGTGACTCAGGGACACCCTAGGCCCCGTGAACAAATCCTTGCCTTCACACGGATTCGAACCCGTAACCATCTGTACGACAGTCCAGTGCGCTGCCACTCGACCACCGCGTCCCTGATAAGCCCAGCCTTATGATTGGTAACCGAAATTTAAGCTCTTTTGTGTTTTTATTACGACCACGATCGGCTCCGACATAATGGTCGTAAGACGCTTTGGTCGTACGTTGAGTACCCTGTATGTACAGTTATGTGAAGTGATGTTATAATAATATTTAATTTCAATTACATCATAAATTCATAATTATTTTTTTTAATTGTTATAAATCCTAATTTCCGTTTTAATTTTTGTTCCCAATTTTGTATATTTTGGACACTATTTTACGATATAATCTTAAATCTAATCTGGCTAATCACCGTGGTCGTCAGTTGCATAGGGCATAGGTCAAGCACTAGCTGTATTAGTTTTATTTTTATCATCGTTAAATCTAAGGCAGTGAGTTTTCCGCCTTTTATACCCAGCCACCAGTACCACAAGCAATTGTCTTTTCGTTTTGTTAGCCCCGTATTTTTATTTTCTATACTTGTTTGTGATTACGATGTTTTAAAAGGAAACAACTTTTTTTTCTTTTTTTTCTCTTTTTCTGACCAATATAAGTCGTTTTTGTCCAGTAGAGCGTGACACGTTATCAAACGAAGTTATGACCATGACTTTGGTGTGGGTTTCAGCTGACAGCACGATCAACTCTGCAGGTTCCGTTCGTCCAGGGATGTTGGGAAACATGAAAGTCTTTCTGTAGAGACTGGTGGGTAACAACATTTCTGCGGAAAACAATAGATAAGTGTGGTGGAGACATGATAGTCAGATCGCTAACTAAAAGTTTTTACGAACATTATCTACATGTGGGGATGGTGGGAAAATTTTTAAATACTTCCCATCATTAATTGTTGTTTAATATGTATGCTTTATTTAATTAATTTAGCTAATAAAAAAACCCCGTAAAAATGCAGTTTTTTACTATAAATACTTTATTTACGAGATATAAGTCAAAGTATGTTCATTATAATGCGCATCGCACGACAATCAAAAAATCAAATATGTTAGATATTTCTCATATATAAAGGATTTATAGTAAAAATATTACTACAGTTTGCCTGTTAAAATTGAGATAGATTTGATCACAGGAAAAGAGTTATATATACATGTTTTTATATAATGCGCACCGTGCGACAGATTAGCAATTACTAGCATTTACATTTGCAGATCGGAAATATATTTTAAAAAAGTATAGTCAATATAATACGCACCGCCCCGCGTGACAGGCAAGTATTAAAAAGGTTGTTCAATATAAAACGCACCGCGACACTCTAGCACAAAAATTTACATGCTACATAGAGATAAATAGAGATAATCTAAAAATTTCAGCTCGCTAGCATACGGGAAGTGGAATAAAAATCGATCCAAAGGTTTTTTCGCCAAACAAACAATCAATGCATCAAGCAGACGACACGAGTTAATATAAATGATTTTAAAAATACATTCCCATTTTAAAATTAAAACTAAAATATAATATTTTAAATTTTAAAAATTAAATTAAGGACACAAAAAGATTAGAAAATAAAATAATATTTCAAGTATGTATTATTTTGTAGTTAATTTATGCGATTGTAAAATGATAAAAAAAAGTTTTACATAATGTATTTTAATTAAAATTGAAACATATTAAAACTCTTTAAGCAAAGAAAGTATGTGAAAAAATTGCATTCGATAATACAATCTGTTTTTTTAAAGGGTTGTCCTTTTATAAAAAAAAGTGTTCCTATTTATAGTTTTACATTTGTAAAAAAAAATTGGAATATTTTGCTACCACTATTACATCACATCATGTTTCCACTCCATGTGGTTTCTCTTAATGATTACACCTTTGAATTAACTAAGTAAAACAAGTGAATCTGAATCATAGGATAGAAATGCCACTTAGTATCAACAAGGATTTGATGCGCAACAAAAAGACAAGCACCACTTTTTAAAGGAATTTCATAAAATACATTTATATTTTTAAAAATGTATACACAATTTTTAGACATATTTAAAAAAAAATTACAATTAAATATAAATTAAAAAAAAACAGACAAAAGCAGACTGCTAAAAAAAAACGTTTAACTTATCAGCCAAAGACAAAAGTCCAAATCAACCAATCAGAATGAGAAATTCAAGTCAGTCCACTAGGACATGTCATGACATACCAGCTGTCATGTCACGTGAAAGGTTATTTGTTGTACAAATTCCTCTATTAAAAGTTAAACAACTTCCAGATATAACGCCTATTGGGCTTTCTGCGGCTATTTCTGTACCTGATTGTGATTAAAAGGGAAAGAACGGTTTCATTCTTTCACTCTGTTATACATTTAAATGGGTGGTAAATAATGCTGTAATTCTAAAAAATAACCAACTCTCCCCACCCAGCCCCCTTCCTCCATTGTTTAAAATTTAACCTGTGAAACATTGATATTTCTTCTTTATGACCCGCAGATAGATCCTATTGAAATGAAATATTTAAAATAAATACATTTTAAACTATAACCCATTGAGATTTTAATTTGTCTTTATAGCTGCTTTTATATTTAATAGCAACCAAAATTAAGCCTTTAACTACTTCTGTGTGTATAAGAAGCAACAAGTTTTTCACATAAAGAATATATGAGTTAAAATTTGCAAATCTAAACGTAAAAGTATAAATATTAATAAATAGATTATAAGCTCATCCCCCTATCCTGAACACCAATAATATTATTTAATGTCAAGAAAGGTAAAATAACATTTGTATTCTTGTAGAGGCATGTGTCAATTAGCGTCTGTTTCATGTAATACAAAAATAACTATTTAAAAAGCTATTATAAGTTTGCCTGGTAATTATTTATGTTGAAGTCAGCTTTTATTATAGGAGTTATGGAGAAAAAGTAATTCTAAATAAAGGAGAGGTGGTAGAAGGTCTGGGAAATTTCAAGAGACTCTCCTATCTCCAAAACGATTGCTATTTAGTCATAATCGGATTGGAAGTGAGTTACTGTAATGGGTTTTGAGATTTTTTTTAAAAGCACATTCAGCTTTTTCTCAAATTAATGAAATCGTGTAGAGGTTTTTTTTTAAAAAAATGAATAGCTGTTCACAAGTCCCAACTTTTACCACCCAAAAATACTCGAATTAAACGTTAAGGTATTCTCTAAGACCTATGAAATGATGAGACATCCTCAAGAAACAGCGATGCTCCATTGATCAAATAAAGGTTAGCAGTGGGTCTGTAAATGGGAATGTTTCTAGAAGTTCTTACCTACCGTCCAAATGTCCCTTCATCTGATCGCTGTCTTCATCGTACGAGCAGTTTGATATTAGGAACGCTTCCCACCTGTAAAAAATTGTTTTGTGCTTTTATATCATACGTTTTATGCTGAAAACTAAACTACTTATTACAGAGATACATCTTTCAAAACAGATAATTGATTATTGAAATATGTGTTATGAAATTAAATCAGAAATTAACTTCGTAAAAAAAATAAGGTTGAATTCTTATTGTCGATGGACTTGAATTGTTATCGTCGATTGACATAAACAATTTAAGAGACGTGACATTTTAAGTTCCTATTAATAAAAAAAAATAATTAAAAAATTACCTATTGATTGAAACCATCATAACTTCGTTATATGCAAACGTAACATTTTCATAGACGAAAGTAACTGAATCTGGGCCACCGAAATCTGTGAGAAACACTGTGATTTTATTGCCATTCCTTTCAGATATCACTTGGACAAACGGAAGAGTCCTGTTTAAAACAAAAACAAAAAAAAACGAATGCCAATAAAGTCACAAAAAGTTATAGCGACCGTCCATAAATGACGTCACGCGATTTTGGCCAATTTCTTACCCCTCCCACCCCCCTCGCCACGCGTCGTCACAAAAAGTTAGACCCACCCCTCTAAAAATACGTCAAAAAGCTTTTATTAAAAAGCTCCCCCAAATCCCCCCCCCCAAAAACAAACAAACAAACAAACAACCTCTTTTGATATTTGAAAATAAGTATGTTTCAAATCACTTTTATTGTCATTTAAGTTTTTATTATTTATTTAGTGAAGGTTTGCATTGTAATATCGTAGCCCGCGTGAAGCGTTTTTTTAAAACGTTTAACCGACCTTCAAAAACGAACTGTGTTAACACCCTTAGATTATATTTTATTTTAATGAATACAAATTAAACATTGAATATTAATCATCACGGTTAACGTCTTCGTTTAGAAAAAAAAATTTAAAATAATATTTCTAAAATGTATTCTTAAAAAATCCCTCAATTGACTGACGGGCATTCCGTAAGAAAGAGGTTGGTGAACAGGGGTAAATTACCTCATCTGGGGTCAAAAGGGAATTCTTCGGGGTAATTCAGACTCATTTGGGACATGTAACATCCACTAAAATCCACTAAATATATTAAAATACGTCATGTGTACGTGTACGTTTGGGACATATGTCCATTTTTGAACCGGTTCCTTCCAGAAAATGCATTTTTAAAATTTGACAACTATTCAGATTTCTTACCTACGTACTATACGAAGACACCTAAATCCACGCTACTTTCATTTATATTGACACGAGTGACAATAATCTTAATCCACATGACTTGACTTTATCAAGTATCCTTTCTGTGTTTTTTAAAATTAATGACTTAAAAACTGAGCTAAGAAGAAACGTTGTTTTGTGCTCCTCTCGAATTGCGATGTCAAGAATTTGATGCATTCAATAAAGTTAATGAATACTTGACTAATTTTAAATGGGCTCATTATCATTATATCTAGAATGGCCAGGGGCGTTTGACCAAAAACCAATCGAACAATTATATGAAACTTAAAACGTTTATAATTCTATCAAATAGATCCCCCCCCCCTTAGAGAAAAAGGATATTCCGTGTCGCTGGACTTAAAATATCTACACATTATCCTATTCAGGTCATTTGTAGACACTTGTCATGCTTGTAAAACTCACCAGTTTGCACTTGGGGAGGGGGGGCTAACGATGCTCCCCCAAATCCCCGAGTCATGTGAGCATGCAGGACGTAGAGTCTGGGGGTGGGGGGGGGGTCAACGCACACATAAACTTGTATATTTTGGGGTAACGGGCAAAAAAGTTCGCCGACTCCTTCCGTGAGAGAACCAAACGGAGCTATGGTTACATCACAAATGCTTTGATGTCAATATCAAACGACGCAGGGTAACAATTTCATTTGTTATCTTGTGGCTTCTCAAACTTAAGGATTATAATTTGATTTAATTTTCGTGTCTTGATAGCTTACGCCAACCAGCGTCTGATTGCCTACCGACCGGCACATTGAGAAGCACTGATTTTAAAAAAAGTCATTAAATAAATTGTAAGCGATCAAATATTTCAGTGGAAGTTTTATTTAAAGTTACCCTTTTGATGTGACGTAACATTTCTTCAACCCCCTCCCCCCTCTCGTCACGCATCGTCACAAAAGTGTGACCCCCCCCCCTTTTTAGGTGCGTGACGTCATTTATGGACGGCCCCATGGACAAAACATTTGTTTTTTTTGTTTTTAACCTTTTTGCTATACATGAGTAAGAATTTCGTCTTCATGTTAAAATTCAACAAAATGAGAAACTTGTTTAGGCAAGTACTTGACTTAATAAAAATTCATACGATAGTTTTTTAAAAATAAATTAAGGATACATTAATTATAAAGCTGTCAAATTTTATTTTAATGATGCTTTTATACTCTATTTTGTTTTATTTTGTAAATACACATCAAACACTAACGTTTCTGCTTATTAGTTGATACGATAAAAGATGAGCCACATGAGATAGTTCAATCGTCACATTGGCTTTGTTTTTTAACAATGAAATAGATACTCGTATTTTTTTTTACTGGACTAATTGGATTTTACCTCAGCTAAGTTTTTTTTTCATTCTCTCGTTATATTCGTTTTATTTGTGTACTATTTTTTCGTTGAAGAAGGCTCTTTGCCGAAACGTTCACTGTTTTGCTACGTCCGGTAAGGCTAACTCATACCTTGTTTATATGTTATACATTTACTAAAATAGATACTCGACTGACATAAATTTAGTAATTACTCTGCATGTACCGTTAAAACATGCACCTAGAGGCAATGTTCCCACTAATTTTCGTTGGTCTATGAGCAAAAAGAAATTGTTTACTAAGATGTTCAGAATTATTATTTTATATATCATTTTATTTTTCTATAAATTTCATATTTTTTGCTCTAAAAATATGTATGCTACAAACACCCATATTAAAATATCATTAAAAAAACAACCCCGTAAAAACAAAGTTTTTGACTATAAATCCCTTATATATGAGACATAACTTAAAGTATTCATTATATTCCAACGCGACAAACATGTATAGCTTGAAACTGAATGAATTTTCCCTAGTGTTTAACACGAGATATTGTCATCGATGGGTCGCGCGAACTCAGTGACACGTAAAATGTAAACAGTAGCTACTGCTACAAATAGTTTTATATAGTTAAACTAAAAGTACATTAATTTCAAAACGGTACATTCGATCGATCTGAAATTTTTATAGAATGCATTGTTAGGTAAATCGAGTGCATGTGCAAAATTTCAGCTCGATAGCATCACGGAAAGTGTGTCATTTTTTACTTTCATTTTTCTGCCCGCATGCCCGACGACGAACGACAAGATTTCGAAGTTAATATAAGGGATGTAAAAATTCGATGAGCGGTAACTCTAAACTGCTGCGCGGAGCCGGACAGATATGTTGAGTGGCCGAGTTGCAGCACAGCCTAGAGGGAACATCGCCTAGAGTACTTTAAGGCAGACGACCTACAGCCCGGTAATCACGAAGTACTTAGTCCCCCAGGCTTCCACGGGCAGGGCCTGGTACGAGGCCAGTCCACCAGCGCTGTTCTGCATGACCACGGTCAGTCCAAATGCGTCTTCCCCTTGAAATCGAAATGTCCACGTGGGGCCAACGTCTATCACGGGGCTGAAAAAGAGATGAAAAAATCTGGTCAGATCTGTTTCGCATTTTTAGTCGTTATTATCTATATATATAATTCTCTTCATGGGACCATGCCAGGCAAGTAAGCAGCAAAAATATGTGCAACCGAGCATGACGAATGACCCTCGCTCGGGTCAACTAAACGCAGTTAACGGTTGACAAGCGAAGGTAGTGGAGTGGTGACCAACAATGGCCCTTGCGTTTCAGTTGCGTTGTTCCTTCACAGAAAACGTGAGATTCGTAGCGTACTGGTTAACGCGTCCGCCTCATGCGAGGAAGGTCCTGGGTTCAAGCCCCAGCGAATATATTATGTTTTTTTTTGTTTTTTTAAATGTCTGTTTGTGCCCGTTCTGTTACCTCTTTATTGCATAGCATAAGCCGCAGACTTGCTCATCATATACAGTGCAAAGAACGGTTGGGGGGGGGGTGAGAGTACATACACAAAAAGCAGCACCAAGTAAATAAAAAATAGCGAGCAAAGGTGAAGACATGCACACTTAGGTTGTTGTTACCCGCCTCCCATTTATTACTACCATCCCTTAAACATAAACTTTGTTTGCCCGATCCTAGCGAGGGTTAGTCATATTTAGGGTTGTTAATTGCGTTTTTTGTTTTGTTTTTTTTAAACCGATTATGTAACTCCGATTATCGTTTTACAGCTGACTTCATAGAAGTTAGAGGTGTACCGAATTTCGCCTGCAAATGTCTCGAAAATAAACAATGAGTTGGTAGTCTCCCCCCCCCCACCAAACCGACGTTCACTCGCGTTGTTTTGATTTCTTCGTGCTGTAGTTTGTGTCCGTTCTTTCTCAACTTTCTTTTCACTCTCCGTGAGCAAGTCTGCGGCGTATGCTACGCCGCGGGGCGTCTAGTTATTATTATTATTACACGCTTTTATTTATTACACGCTTTTATTTAAGTAACACTGTTTTTATGTTTTATTTTCCATCCATCTATCCGCCAAATCGTGTAACGTAAAATTATACCTCTTATGATGGTCCTAGAGATCTCATTTTGAGATCTTGGATGACAATGCATTGTATCAAAATTTCTGATCGATTGAATGTAGCATAATTAAATTAATAACTTTTTAGTTTATCTATATTTAGAATGTTTAGTCGTCTGCTAGAGTTGACCTCCACGGCTCACTGGTTTCACTCCAGCCTTGGATTACCAAAGTCCCGTGTTTTACATCAAGGGGAGGTCAGTCCGTTTCAGTCTGTTAATGTTTCTCGCGTAATGAACATTAACATTACTTTTAGTTCTTTCACATATATAAGGGATTTTATGTGCAGTGGATAGGTTCAAGGATTTCACCTGTTATCATAGAAAATTTTTATTTTCTTCTTTTAAGTGCACTTTCTATTTGTAAATAAAAGCGTGTCCTTTAAAAAAAAAGATTTTAATAAAAAAAATAAAAAATTCAAGAATGAATTACCAGTCTTCTAAGGTGATGTTGAATACTACGTATGTGTAATGGTAGAGAATTCCATTGTTAGGCTGCACAAAAAGAGAACGACCTTTCACCAAATGTTTTGGTGCGTGTCGTAGGAACAGAGAGAACGCGTGTGTCTGCAGAAGATCGTAGCTGACGAGTGGGTGAGTAGACCGACAAAAGTTCAGTAAGATACGATGGGCATGAGTCCGAAAAGAAGTTGTGACAGAGAACGGGCAGTTTGTAATCAATACGGGCTTGTATAGGCAGCCAATGAAGTGAGTGAAGAAACAATGGAATTCTCTACCATTACACATACGTAGTATTCAAACAACCAAGTCCTTCAAGACTGCACTTAAGACACATCTTTTCAACATTTATTTTCAAAATTAATGAAACAACATTTCTTGTAAATGATTAACGTTAAATGATTAATTTTTGTGTTTGTTATGATATGAAAGTTAATGTAAGATTTATAGGTATGGTATTTCTTTCTTTCATGTAAAGCGCTGTGAGCCCAGTTCCTTACTGGGATACAGCGCTTTATAAATAATCAATTTATTATTATTATTATTATGTTGAGTGAACACGATCGGCTTAAATTTTTTTTTAAAAATCATTTTTCATAAAATAATAATTTTGATTATTATTTACAAAAATAAATTGATCTTTTAAGAAAATCTATTTAAAAGTTAAAAATATAATAAATTAATAAATCAATCAATACATTTTTGTTTCTTGAAATTTTAGGGATGTTGTATTGAAACTCCATGATTTCATTTACCCAAGGGATACAATTAAAGATAAAACACGTTTTTCCTACCCCAACTCGGTCTTAAGTCTATTTTCAAAATATCTAGATCCTTAATTTAAAAATAATAATGTTTTAAATTGATGTAAACGAATAAAATCATGTGATTTAAACCTAGGGATATTTGTCCTACGAGAAAGAGCAGCATCTCAAATTTGAATCCTATCATATACAAAGTTTGAGATTCACCGTAAACGGTGAAATAGTACCTGCCTTGAATTTTGGAAGTCTGAGAAATAAAAATCCTCATCGCCACCTCGCCCCACTTATAACTTATAAAAATTATAAATTATAAATATTCTGAATCGATATCAAGTGCAAAGTTCAATATCTTAAGAATGTTAAGGGGAAAAACTGTTTATAAGTACTACAACACCCAAAGCCATTTAAAATTTAAAACTTTAATTTCAATATTGATAATAAAAATTAGTAATGGATATATATCCACAAAGACTGACGCTGCATCCCTATCTGAGGACCTAACGTGTTTAGGGTACATTTTACAGTTACTCACAGAAATACGTTGTCTAATGTATACTTCGTTACTATTCCCGACCTCAATAAAAACCGCACTGTCAAGTTTTGCATGTGGCGAGGCACCGAAAACGAGACCTGTGTGAGAAATAAGTTTAAAAACAGATTTTATTTTCCTTTTTATTTGTGTGTGTGTTGTAATTTTTATAACTTGATGTGCACCCACTAATTAAGTTTCTTTGGTAAATTTATTTGAATTCATTTTAATTCATTATGTGTACTTGTTTATCTTTTCATGTATTTATTGCTATCATTGCAATATTGGATAACATTTACAGTAGCAACTAGCCCCTGTAGTCATGTTCCCAGAGACGGGGCAGATTGAGTCGGTGGAAGACTACTGTCTTCAGTCAATGGATGGCACCGCCCAACACATGGCGCAGGTAGTGTGTGGCACCGCCCAACACATGGCGCAGTTTGTGTATGGCACCGCCCAACACATGGCGCAGGTAGTGTGTGGCACCGCCCAACACATGGCGCAGTTTGTGTATGGCACCGCCCAACACATGGCGCAGGTTGTGTGTGACACCGCCCAAC
This sequence comes from Ampullaceana balthica, assembly GCA_944989445.1. Taxonomy (NCBI): domain Eukaryota; kingdom Metazoa; phylum Mollusca; class Gastropoda; family Lymnaeidae; genus Ampullaceana; species Ampullaceana balthica. The sequence goes on from CALYLW010000021.1 coordinate 1,712,512, forward strand.
ACATCGTGCAGGTTGTGTGTGGCACCGCCCAACACATGGTGAAGGGTGCAAAGGTTCTAGTGAGGCTGTAGGAGTGTAATCTCAAACTTAACAGAATATGTAGGTCCCCAGGCATTGGTATTACCATAAACAGAGATTCGGCAAAAGTTGCCATGTGGAACTTGATGAAAAACTTCGATGTTTCCGAAGAGATGTTTAGTCTTGGGGCGGACACCATGAATACCTTCCCCATTAACGCTGTTGAAATTGGGGGGGGGGAGAGAGAACAAATAAAACGTATGATTAAACTATTATGTCAATAAGAATTTTTTAAAAATATTGATGATAATGTGTGTGGATTTGGAAACACTTTCTCCTTCGTCGTTAGAAAGTAAGAAGTGTTAAGTACTTAAAAGTACGCAGTCTTAACCTATGGTTTAATTAAAAATTTTTTTTTAGTAAATATTGGTAAGGTTTGATGATTAGATGTGAATTTTGAATTGTTTGGAAATACAATAATCTGTGTTTTACATTGCTTTTGTCGTCTTTGCACTTGTTGTCTTATATATATATAGCATATTAAACTGTTGTCTTGTCTATAACACAGGTCTGGTCTACAGCAGATAAAATATTAGAATTGGTCGGTATTGAGTTTGTTATGAAAACCTGAATCATGGTATTAAGGTATTGAACAATCACTGCCGTTTTTGCTCTTGGTAATGAACAGTACAAAGTTAAGGTTTTTCTGACATAAAAAATTCTCTATTGTCCTTCATTGAATTGGGAATAAAATGAAAACCATTTCTATAATATGACGCCCACCTGGTTTTTAATATGGTGTCTGAATCCAGGGGCGTCCAAACTTTTTGGTTGACGGGCCTTATTCCTTTAAGTAAAGATATTCGCGGGCCGGATTAAAATCATATTATAAAAATGACAGGTTGAAAAGATTTATAGAAAAATGTTAATTTGACGGGTGAAACTGAGATCTTGAATGCAATAAATAGGTGAGGTCAGGCTCAATGCCACTAGTTTTAATACGTATACTATTACGTATGTGAGAGTCAATTATTCTTGTCCTCACACGGTTCTTGTTAAAATTCATAACTGAAACTGTCTGCTCACACCAAGTATGTCGAGCAAAACATACTGAGCATTTTGTTAGCAAATGTGCAAATCTCTCTTTATCCAGCTGACTGTAAGTTGTAATCAATGCGAGAAAGCTGTTGTTGTCTGTTACGACATTCAGCAACACTCTGCTACTTAATTAGTTCCAGTTGCAGATGGCCTGGAGCATCATCTGGGTCAACAGAGAAATGTAAAGAAAAACCTCATGAGTACATTTTCAATAGTTGCAAAGTCCTCAAAGAGTCTTTGAAATTCATCAGTCATGGATACAACATACTTCTGTATTTGCTCATTGAAGCTTCTTTCTTAAAAACATGTCATGACTTCCTACAGTGTGCGGAAATGAGTGGTATAACGCTGCATTCGAGACAGTTGCCTTTGAAAAAGTTGCAGCCTGTTCCCAAAGGCCTTGATATGGGAATGCACTGCATTGTGCCTTTGAAGATTTGTGTTAATAAAGTTTAGATGTCTTGTCACATCAACCAAAAATGAATATCTGCCAGCCAAGCAGTAACAGATAGTTCTGGGATTGTTGTTCCTTATTTTTCTATGAAATGCCCAATTTCTTGTTAAGCCCGTAGAAGCGCTGAAGTGTTGGTCTTAGAATGAGCCATCTTACATCATTGTGATACACAACATCTTCTTATTCTCCCTGGTTGTCAAGAAGAAACTGCTCAAACTGGCGTTGAGACAGGGCTCTAGAGCAAATAGAGTTTATAGCTTTTATGACTGGCTCAAGGACACGATACTATCTAAAGTGTTTGGCACAAAGAACTTGTTGGATGATACAGTGAAGTTTAAAATCTTTGCCAGCATCTTCGCTGACTTTGTTACAGTCAAGTTTTGGTAGTTAACTGTGCTCGCCAGTCATGGCAGGGAGAGCGACATCATCACCAATAAATACAGAGATTGTTTTCTTGGTACTTTAACGTCATTAATAGAAGTACAAACAGAAGCAACTAAATTTGTTCCACTTGTTTGATATTAAACTTAGTAAACAATAAAATGTAATCGATTTTTGCCATCCTTTGAGGTACTCAAAACAGTACAAAATTTCGAATTTTTAAAATAAATATAATGTCAGTTCAGAAATAATAGTTCCGTCAATTAGTTATTTAAGATGAGGCCGCGGGCCAGATAAAATTGCTTTGCGGGCCGGTTTTGGCATGCGAGCCAGACTTTAAACACCCCTATTTTAATCACTACAAAAATATGATGCCTAGCAACAACATTTTTTAAAATACATTTTTAATTAAAGAATATATGATTTTTTAATATTACATTTTAGACCCTTTGAGAAATACATTTTTAAACCGTTTCTAGCACTGAAATGTTTGAATGTCATAAAAATCCATGATGTGTTTTATAATTGCATGGTCTCTTTATGACATTACATTCATTTACTAAGATTGTTGGCAGTCTATTTAAAGTTTCTTATTTAATGCAATAACTATAGCATCGTAACAAAAATCAATCTCGTAACAAAGAGCTGTACTTGCCGGACACAGGCGGCCAAATGGTAATTACCACACCAAGAAGCAAGTGATGACGCATGTTTTCGTGTGTCAGGACTGTCACCATCTGCTGGAACGGCGTCACGTACGGTATTCTAAATTAAATTTCCCGAGCAGAGTTAGACGGGCAACAGATTTAGAATCCAATACATCAATGCTCTGAAGATAAGAAATCCTATAAATCTATGTTCTTGAGATAAATATTGAGTGATGCCAGATAAAACCTCCAATAAATTAATTGTTCTGAAAATACATTTCGAAAGAATTATCTGGTTTATTTATCTTATAGATTAATGTTCTGAAGATAGTTTTTTTTTACAGATATCAGATTTAAGATCATAACTAGAGGCATGATTTCAATTTATTTAATCACCAAGTGATTAAGTATAAATATATATTTTAATAATTTATATAACTATACATTAGAAGTCACTTCCTGGGGTGTATTTGTGTTTTTAATGGCAGTGCAATTTAGTGCGTCTTTTAAAAAGAATATTATTTTATAAATTATTTTTAAAAAAGAAAAATTTTAATAACAAATTTTTTAAAAACCCTTTAAAAAAACAAGTTTTTGACTATAAATCTTTTATATAGGAGACATAACTAAAAAATAATGTTCATTATAATACTCAGCGCAAGACAATCCAAAAATACAAAATTTTAGTTATTTCTCGTAAAACATGTTAAATATAATGCGCACCGATCGCGTATATATTTTTAAAAAGTATTGTCAATATAATATACACCTTATTGCGCGACAGGAAACGTTGTTCAATATAATACGCAACACGACACTCTAGCACAAAAATTAACATGTTACAGAGAGATAAATAAAATAATCTTATCATTCATTAAGTTAATTACATTACATGCGATCGATCTGAAATTTTGAGACCACATTTTTATCATCGGCTCGAGTCTGCCTGCAAAATTTAAGCTCGCTAGTATACGAGGAAGTTGGTTAAAAATCTAACCAAAGTTTTTTCGGCAAGCAAGGGCTCAAACAGACGCCACAAGTTAATATAAAGGATTTTAAAAATCTAAACTTCTATCTAAAATTAATCCTATCTATGCTAGAAGATACATCTTTGTATGGGAGCCGGGACTCATTTATAAAAGGAAAAAAACTAGACTAAAATAATGAAAAAAGTGCACGATTCTAACTAGAGAATATCCAAAATTGGCAAGAATAAGACCATTATTTAGGATTTTAAATCACTAAACCTAGAAAAACTAGAGTATAGAATAGCAAAGAGAAAGTAAGGTATAACAGAATAAGTTATTACTTCTAGCTTTGAAAATACAACAAATGGATTAATATAATACATCAATGAGATATACAAAGGGATAGATAAAACACATTTTTTCTAAAATTTTAAAGAAAGAACACATACAAATCCTATTTCATAGCATATGGAATTCGGGTGTTTATTAACTCCGCTGTACAAATCAGGAAAAATAATAAACTATCAACACTGAAAAGTTTAAGAAAATTGCAAGACTAGAAATAAACCAAAGGGTAAGACATGATCTGCTGTATATAAGGAGCATCTGTATTATATTAAATTTTAAAAAAGGTGGAAAGCTAAGGAGAGATCAGAAAACAATTTCAGCAAAATTTGTGTACATTGGGGACTACGCATTAAGTTAATCAAAATATGTACAGGCTGGACAAAGGTTAGTCAGTACAAATGTAACTCATTCCAGGCCTTAATAAATACTTTTAGGTCTCAGCAACAACAACAAAAATAATTAAACAACTGTTTAAAAAGAGATACAGAAGGGAAGAAAAGGTTACACTAAACACATTGTCAGTCATGCTTGAGTGTACTGTACCCACTGAACTTTCTTCAAAACAAATTAGGGAATTTTTGTAACCAAGGATAAAAGATGCAGCATGTTATATTAATCCCTATAGTTGAATTTTTTAAAAATGCCTTGATATTACAATTATTTTTTTTAAATTTCTATTATTCGTGAAAATTATGAGAACATAAAGAGAGATATTGAAAGAGGGAGCATTAAAATAAAATCATAATACGCAATTTGTAAAAAAAACAAAGACATTAAAAGTGATCTTAATATTTATTTCAAAGCATTTACTGGACACTTTAAAATCATAAAAATAACTTATTTAAAAAAAAAGATTGACATTTGACATTAAAATAATTCCATAATATAATTAAATATATCAATATAATGTTGTTGTTTTGTCAAAACATGACTCACACAGCCTTGGTGTACCAACACAACACATAACAACAACATTTTGCAGTGTGTTTATTTGACAATGAGCTCATTTGCTTGTCGGTAATTACATACAAAAGTTTCCTAGTCTAGAGAGAGTTATTTCATTAAATCGGCAAACCTCATTTCTCATTTCGCAATGTCATTACTTTTAGACAATGTTTTTTTGAATGAAAATAAAAGTTACCATATTTTCTCAACCCCTCTCCCCAAAAGGGAAAAAAAAGAAGACAAAAACTTAAAGAACATCTTTGTCTTGATCCATTCTACTTAAGTTGATGTAAATTGACGTGGAAATGACAATAACATTTAAGGGTAACATTTAATTGTGTTATACCCGGTTTATTTGTAAATATATACATGAATTTGGTAGAACTGAATGTCCCGGATATTTATATTAATAATTTTCAAACCATAAAATGACCAGCGTTGTAGAAAAATGGAAAGCGGAATATTATTAAGGTTGTCGTTTGGTTAAAATCTGCGAGCTTGCACGAAACGAAGCCGTTGCTTTAAAAAAGACGTGGGAAGGTGCCGTGTCTTGTGCAAGGACGTGCTAGGAGGAGCTTCCGCTGTCCGAGGCATCATCCTCCTCCTCGACTACTTCAAGGACACCTGGTGCTTGAACTGGAACTTGAACTTGAAGTTGAACTTGAACTTCCTCTACTTCTAACTTATTGACTGGGACCTGTGACGTCTTTTTGGCGCGCGATTTTTTCCACATGACACTATTTATAAACAAGAGGAAAGAAAAATTTACATAAATCACTGAAAAGCTATCAATTTCAAGATATTTCAAATTGGTTGCTATTTTTTTTTATTCGCATATGATATCGTGATTCTTTGGATTGATTTTGAAAATATTGCTATTGATTAGTACAGCTGCTTTGAGTTTAATTGAAATCGTTAAGTTGCTGTACAGCTATCATAAAGGTGGGCGGATTGAATTTCTTCGCTGCGTCTTTCAAACATTTCGTAAACTTTCATCACAGTATACATCTCTAAATTAACTTTTGAAAATTTACAAAAAATGTTGAAGTATCCAAAGTGTTGTTTAAAAAATATAGATTTTTAAAGACATCACTTTGAAAAAAAATGTTTTAATTTAAACATTGTTAAAGTGAAAAAGATTTTATTCTGCTTTAAAATATTTAACTAACGTATATATTTCCACGTTCATGCTTATAATTGAACAATTAACTTAAGTCAGCATCGTTTCTTCCAAAATTTAAAATTGATCTTTTATTCTAAGCTCAGTTTTGATAAATGAGAAAAACAAATCAATGTCACCAATGATGTTCCTATATTGTATTTTCGGGTATCACTAAGAAGCCAAGATAGTGTTGCTAGCGCTTGCGTTAATGTAAGCGAAAAAACCTTAGATTTCTTCTGACAATGGTAGGGTGTTGTAATGCTTTCAATTAGATTCAAAGGCAAAAAAAAATGTATGATTAACATACGTTTAGGTGTAAAGGCTATGCATTGATTTTTTAAAATAAATTTACATCGATAGTGAACTTTTTAGAGATAAGTCGATATTGTTTCATTACAAAAAGTCGTTTTCTTACAAATCAATTTGTAATTTCATAAGATACACATACATTATAATGCAACCTAGTTATTATTATGATGCAGCCAGGTTGGAAAATCGTGAATACGCAATAAGTTATTCAATTAAAATTCATTGCTGCTTACTGAAAGATATTCGGCAGTGCATCGACAGATAGCGTGGGGTTGCACAATTATGTGTCACAACACTTACGCTATGCATGGCAGCAGGACAGCGCAGAAAATAATGGCAACGACGATGTACACTAATGGGCCGTGGCCGGTTTTCTCTGTAAGAGACAATAATACAGATCTATTAATGTGACAGATCTACAAATGTGACAGATATGTGACAGTTATATTAAATGGCATTATGTGTATAATTATTTGCTTATGTGACAGATCTACAAATGTGATAGGTCAACGCAAGTAGACAAATGAGACACATTTTTGAAACTCTAAATGCCATAGTATTTAAATGCAACACATTTATTGTTTTCACATATATGTATTTTTCTAAACACAGTGTAATATGAGCTTATTGTAATAAACACGTAGTGTCAAACATATTCTCATAACACGTATTGTCATAAGCATGTGTTGTAGTATGCGCGTATTATTACTTTCATGCATTGTTAAACAGATGTATTTTTACGGGCGCGTATTGTCATAGCACGGATAGAAACAAACACATATTGTTATATACACGTATTGTCACACAAATTTGTGTGTCCCATACATGTATTGTCACAAGAATGTCTTTTAACTTTTTTTCACACACGTAATGTCACATGCATGTAATGCAATTTGTAACATAAACGAATTGTCACATGAATGCATTGTAACGTACACATATAGGAAGACATCAGTCTTTCAAAAAAAAAGGTCTAAAGTCGAGAACTTAACGTGGTCTTACCAATCTGATCTTCGTCCACTTGACCATCACAATCTCTGTCAACCATGTCACCATAAAGGATCGTGTTCCCCCAAGGGTTGCAGTCCTGTGGGAATTGTTTTTTAAAACACAAACCCTTGCTTAACGATCGTTTGAATGAGGGATTTAGAGGAGAGCGTATCAATTGGTTTAGCCCAGGGGCGAGTAAACTTGTTCTACGGAGGGCCACGTTGAAAACTTCATTATTATAGGGGGCCGCATATATATTTTGTCTACTCCATACAATTTACAACGTATAAAAATACGAATAAATGATAATAACCATGTTTTTGTCATTTCATTTCACATGCACATTACATTTTAAAATACGAACTGAAAAAGTTCCTAATTTGATGTAAGACCTTGCTATTCATTATCATTTCAACAAAAGTTTATTGTTACCTGTCATAATAACTAAGAACAAGAAGGAACTTGATTTCCATACAAGTTGACCACAGAGTAAAATTTTAATTATTGAGAAGTATTTAAATTTGAGTGATTGAGTGGGGAAAATAATGAAGCAAAAATGAGAATCGAAAGTATTTAACGCGCAGGAATTTCAAATCTTTTATGTTATTTTCAAATGCATAAGAGATTAAAAAAAGCAGAGGAAAGAGCGGAGAACCGGAGTCATTCAAAGGGTACGTGGTTAGTGTCATGACCTAAAACAACACGCTGTTCTTTAAAAAGTTTTGGTGTATGTCCTAATGATAATAATTAGGGAACTATGTTTTTTTAAAATACTTTTAATTTTTTGTATAGCAATTGTGCGCCAACGTCAATGTCTCTTCTTGAAATCTCAAGACATGTTAAAAGCCAATTTAAGGTCATTTACCTAAAACTAGTGAATAGATATCCAAGCAGTGTCGATTACTCGAATAACCACTCATGCCCTCGCCCACTCTTCTCATCTTTGGATACATGCATTTTAAAATTTTTATTTGTTTTTGTTTTTAAATTTATCTTAAATAAAGACGTATGCGAATCAAGATCTAAGTTAGTGCACTCGTCATACAACATTATAAGGCTTGAGTACTCGCGTGAACCTACTTACCTGGAATCCCGCCGAGTGCATGTAGGCGCTCTTTTGACCCATGCCGTAGACGTAGCAGGCGAACCTGAAGCGTATGAGGGAGACAAGCACGTGATCCCCGACCGACACCGGAACGTTACCCACGGTGTATTTGGTGGCGTAGAATACGCTCTCCCACTGGGTGCTGAAGGAAGTGATTTGAATTTGTCGGAAGATTACAAGAGCTATTGTGTAGTTTGTGTGTCCGAACATGATTGTTTCGCCTCTCAGCGCTCATAAATCTTTCCAAATAAAAAGAAATGTCTTTTTTTCGACGCACGAGTTACCGGTCCTGCAACCTGAGTTACCAGACCTGGATCATGAGTAACTGGCCCTGGAAACTGACGAAATATATTTCTCAAAACGTACCATGGGTGCAATGTACGCAGCTGACTTAATAAAAGTAAAATAAATAGTAATATGAAATACAATAAAACATATGGTAATACAAAAGACGACAGTTTCGTCAACTACCCCAGGGCATTGATTTTGACTCCATCGAGTGAGAAAAAAACAACAACAAATCACTCATCTTGTGCAATACAAAGTAAAATATTAAAATTTGTTTTAATTAATTTAACACATCGCTTAACAGTGGTTTCAAATATATTGAATTCTTATTGCCAATGAGAACTGTATACTCGATTTATGTTGCTCTTTTAAAAATTAATTTGGTTAATACACAAAATTATTTTCCCTTTTCCCTTGTTTTTAAAAAAATATATTTAGTATTTTTTCTCTAAATTTTTATTTGGATACTCCTCTATCCTCGTTGCTACTAGGAGAGAACTTATGAAGCTTTTTGAATTTAAAAAATGTTGTAAAATATTTTTTTTATATTCAGATTAATGTTTAACCGAGGTCAAATCTACTAGAAAATAACCTCTACATTGACTATGCATAAGTGTTTTCGGTGGCGAGTACTCACGAGTTAGGTAACGGTGTGCCATCCAGCAACAGGTGTTCCTTGTTTTCCAATTTAGTTACTATCAGAAGGAAATTTTGTGTTCCCACATCGGGGGTCCTTGGAAAAAGAAAAAAAAACTTCTTTGTTTTGCGTGTATGGTTGTCTGTCTACAAAGGAAGTTAATACTGATTCTTTAAATTAAAATTAGCCAAAGATCAATGTTCTGATCATTACTGATCATATAAAGGCATGAACTACATAAAGGATTGTTTTCATGTTATATGCTTATAACTAAATGTAAAACTTAAATTTTATTTAGTGGTTAAAATTGATTAATTTGAAAAGATTTAAAAAAAAATTGTTTTCCCCTTTACCTTATTTGACAATTAAGACGAAAAAAGTTTAAGTACTTTTGTTTTGACGCTTTATTTTTGGAACATTATACGTTTTTGTTAATATTATAAATCTAAACAACAATCAAACTTAATTGACCAAGTAGCGTTAAGGATTATGTGTTTTTTAAATTTTAGCTTTAATGCGGTATGTTTTTATAAAAAATTGTTTTGTTTTAAGCAAGAGATGAGCTAAAATAATACAAGCCATGAAAAATATGGATTATAATTTGGTTTGCTTGAGTAGATCTTACCTCCAAATATATCTGTAATGAAAAAACTCAGTCGGTATGATGAGGCAGAGGTTTGGCCCCGTTTCCATCGGCTCAGCTTTATTACCCTGGCAGACAGAGGTCTGTTCGTACAGGACCAATATTCCCGTGTTGCTGCTGATGAAGAAGTTTTTTATATACACGGGAAGCTGAAATGGAGCAGAAATTACATAGCATTTAAAATTGTTTGGTGCTGGCAGGTTGACTGATAATGCGGAAAACATTGAATGGTCGGTATTTTCCTACTAGGGAATACCAAGGTTTGGTGCCGTTAAACGCTAATGAATGCAAAAAATGAACACATTTTCTGAATGAATTAACTTTTTTTTACTCTGCTCTTTTTTAAGAAGTAATATTCCTTTTCCGAGGTTTAAAAAAATAAACATATCTTCAATTTACTGAAATGGAAATCTTTTGTTTTATTTAAATTCTTTATATAAAAAAAAGTGAACAATTAATAGCACGTTACGTCAAATGAAAATGTATAGGGATTAATATTCAAAGATTTGTTTTGAGTTTGATGTGATTTATCATAACTATTTTAAAACATAAATGCTTTGACTTGTCCCAGCACAAAGGGAAAATGGTTTAAATTGACATTTTGCATTTTAAAAATAGGGAGATTTTAGACAAAAATTATGGCCTAGCACAGTCTTATTTTAAGAAGTTTGAGTGTAACGCACAGCATATTACCGATGATACTGTATTCCATCCAAATGACCGGTGGTCGGTGGAGAGCTCATTGAAAATGCTGACGTTGGTGTTGTCGTCCCACTCAATGTACAGGAGCATCCCCGGTTCGATTCTACCTGGAATGTTGGGGAACAAGAACGCCCTCCTTGCCATCTCCGTGGGGAACATCATCTCTGCAAATAGAGGACAAGAGTCTAGACTCAAGTTTATGTGTAGCCTCTGTGTTGATGGTCGCGCAACTTACAGATTTAAATAACCTATGAGCTTTATGTTTATTTTCATTTTCAGTACACATCGTCTATGTTTTTATTTATTGTGATGTGTTATCGAAGGCAAAAATCTGTATTAATACATTTTAAATTAGTTTATGATTTATTTTTTTAGGGCTGGTACTGATAAAAACTTTTTATTCGATTAATCGAGGAAAACAATAATCGATTAATCGATTTATTTCAGTTATTTATATTTGTATAATGGATATATAGATCCCGTTGTGTCGCGATTTATTATTTCGTGAAATCGGTAAAGTCGCGGTAATTCCATGGCTCCCAAATTTTGTGACGTAACACAGCAAATTAGTTCAGCTATGCAAAGAATAAGGACGAAAAAACGTTTTGTTGACGTATGCACATCTAAATAAATAATAATAATACGAAGGAAAAGTATGTAAGTAACGAAAAATATAAATTATTAATAAAGTGGGAAAAAAAAATTAGAAGTACTTTTTAAAAATTTTAATTGATCAAATTCATTTTAATTGATTAAAATTTGAACCAATTAATCGATTAATTAATCGTTAATTTCCAAAGCCCAAATTTTTTTTCTCATGGTTTTTATAAATTATATATTATAAAAATGTAAATCAAAGAAGAATTAATTCACAACGTACAATCAAATCATTGACGCAATGTTTAATAAGTAAAGACGCATTAAATTGATGGTTTGTGATATAATAAATATAAACACATTTAAAACAAACTACGATGGTGCCTCAGCATACGTCTGCTTCAAAATACGAACAAATCGGTAAAAGTCCTGTTTGGACGCGAAACATTTTGCTTGGTACACGAACTTTGATTGGAATTAAACCTGCGTGCCAGAAATTGTTTGAGTAAAAATGACGCAACGCCCGTGCATAACTTGTAGAAATCACAGCGCATGGCGCGATACTCTTGTGTGTTAGTACACAGTTGCTACAGTGATTGACTCACGCAATAACTGTATACTGTCGCGTAATTTTGTGTTTTTATCGTCAATTTTTAGTAAATACACCCAGTGGCGTAACAACGACTTGGCATTGGGGCAGTTGCCAAGGGCACCGGACTGCGCAAGTTCACAAGGGCGAGGCTAAATCTCTAATTTTAAAATTTTTATTTCAATAAAAGGCGCCAAAAATAAATTTCCCAAGGGCGTCAAAAACCCAGTTACGCCTCTGAATACACTTAGCTTGAGTTCTAAGAAAGTTAATGAGAGGAAATATGCAAGGGGAAAAAACACGGTTAAAATAAACATGGAGGTGAGAAAAGATATTCTGGAAAAGGATGAAATTGGTATGCCTGTCCGGTACTTGGTAGCAGCATACCGAATACAGAAAAATACGATTTCTAAGACAATGAAAAACAAAGACGTTATTAAATATGCTCATGTTGCAAAGATGGTCAAATTAAAACACAAAACAAAGATCAGGGACATAAGGAACATGTTGAAAAGCTCGTTTTTATTCAGTGTAACAGAAAAACAGATTTTAACAAATCGCCTAAATTCTTTTTCATTAATCATTTTATTGTTAAGCAGTGTTTTAATTCTTTTGTGTAACCAAGTCAGTAAATGTATAATATGCGAATAACAATATGATTTTTTTCATTATTTCTTATAGTAAAAATACGTTTGCTAAACGTCCAAGGGTCTGAAATGGATTAAGGGCGTAGACCGAGGTACAACTTCATTCGAAACAATAACACTGAATTAAACAAATATTCAAAAAGCATAAACACTCGCATGAGATAAGTTCAAACAATCAGTTGTTAAGAACTAGATCAAATAATTTCTTAGTGTAAGGTTCAAAATATCAGTTCTTTAGTACTAGGTGAACTCATTTTATAGCATAAGGTTCAAACTAACCATTCTGTAGTAAAAAGTCTTAGTTTAACCTGCAACAGAAAAATAAATCTGAAAAAAAAACTATCCCAAAGTAAAATTACCAAACTGTTCATCCCATTATAAAATGACCCGATTATCCCATAGTACAATGACCCAACTGATAATCCCATGTTTAAGATATCAAACTGAATATCCCATCGTACAATGTCCAAACTGACCATCCGAAGGTACAAAGTCCAAACTTACCGGCCATCATGTCTGGCAATATTTTATCCTTTGAACAAACTGCCCCTTCAATCTTTGTCACGCATCCACCAGAGATAACTCCAATCGCCCTCTTTGAACTGATTGCTGTCCCTGTAAATGTTCAGTTGATTTCTATTTTGTACTAATCATGAAAGTAACTTTTAAAAAAAAGGCAAAGTTAATATTTTATTTGCTGGAATTCAATGTTATAAACATGCCAGTTAATGGCAAAGTGTGAATAGAAGGAAAAAGATTGTGATAATTTTGAGTCGTTCCTATTTAATAAAAAATATAACGATGTTGAAATTGATTGGGGCTAAACACATAAATAATCATAAACGTAAATATTTTATTTTGTATTGGATATACTTCAGTGAACAAGTTATACCACATATCTACAATAATCTTTATTAAAAATTTAAGGTACTATTTAAATTGAAATATAAAGCCGATGTGAAGATAGCCTTCAACATTTTTAAACTGAATATTGTTTAGATTAAATTTGATTAGTTTTGATAAATTAAAAATACGATATTCCTCACAGGCCTTTCCACACAAATAAATGTTTAACAGTTTTCAGTAAAATTTGTAGTTTAGTTTGAACTCTTATTTCAAATTATTTCTAAAGAGATTGTGTATGTTTATTCATTTTCTTTGTTTGTTTCTTTTTTTTTAAATTTATTTTTTAAAATAATTTTTTTGTGTTTTGTTTCAAAATTAAGTACCTTAAAATATCGACAAAAAATGTATATTTTCTTTTAAAACAACACGATCTTGCTATTTCATGGGCAAACACTTTAACAGTATATCTGAACTCCCCTACACAACCTCATATTTATTTAACCTGATGTTGTTTACCAACGAGCATGTTGGAGAAATGAAGGGAGAACATGTTCACAGAAAAAAAATGTTATCATTGAATAGTGTGAAAAACTAACGAACACACATGCTGAATGAGTGAGTGTTTTACCGTCCAAAGAAGCAAAATATTTATCATTTCCACCTACATAAGAGCAGTTAGAAATCGCAAAGCTCTCCCATCTGAAAAGATTTAAAAAAAATATTTCTTGAAGTTTAAACTTAAAATTTTTGACCCCTCCATAAATAAATAATAAACGCATTATTTTTGTTGTGACTGCCTAAAGGATGGTCCACACCTTTCAAATGCTTGCGAGTATTTGATCAAACATCACACGAACGCACTATAAAAATACGCCTAAATTGGCGTATTTTATAGTGCGTTCATGTGATGTTTGGTGTGAACCAACCTTAACTCAGCTTCTTTGCAACCACAAGTCCGCGTTAGATAACCAAGGAGGCATTTTTGCACAAACAAAAAAAAAGGACAAATAGTTTGCATTTTTTTGTGTTTTTTTAAATCACCAGGGAATTAAAGCTGTTTTTATATCTTAGTACCAAGCCACATGAAAAAGAAGTATTACCAATCTTTAAATCGCGCCATTGTGATGCTATGTAACAGTATTAAAAGATAATTTAGGAAACGAATATAACATAAACATTCAAGAGTGAACTTCGTCGTTTGTTGACATAACTAATATCAATAAGCTGAATGTTTCAAGAGAAAACGTCACCTTATCTGAGATCATGAAATGGTGGCTATGGGATTTACCTCTTAAGAGTAAACTCCATTGTGTCTTCTGATTTGTAAATTTTGTTTTCGTACACAAAGACAGCACCCGCGTGAATCGAATATTTTGATAAAAAAACAGTCACTGTATTTTTGTCACTGTCTGACGTCATTAGAATAAACGGCATCGCTCTGTAAGATAAGATTCAATATTGTAAGTAAAAAAACAACAACACTATTCAATGCAATCACTGAAAAAGTCTTGATTTTCTTATAACTAACTACAATACACATTCTAAGACGCTTGAAATTGCTCCTTGGATATTTGGCCAACGCCCGGGAAATCCGCGCCTTCACCTGGGCAGTGCGATACAACGTTGTCTGAAGGTAGGACTGGCTGGACGCCATGATCCCCACTTCCGGTTATGTTCAGCGGAGGGAACGACGCTTCATGGCCTATGCTGAATGGTTGCATTTTCAAGTCCCTGTTGTAGTTTAGCCCAGTGTATCTAAAAGTGGTGTTCGTGGACCAGTGCAGGTCCGTGGGCCATCTGCCGCCGGTCCGCAGAAATTAACAATACAGGACAGACAAATATATTCATAATCTCCATTTTCAAAAATTAATAATAAATCTACAAAATAATTTAATATTTCAGCAATAAGGACATAAAATGAAACAAATAAAATGAAATAATTTACATTTCGCAACCCTGCTAGTACAAGTACAACCGGTCCCTCGAGCAATTTAAAAATTCCTGCCGATCCGCCATACTAAAATGTTTGAGAAGCACTGGTCTAGCCAACTGAAATATGAGTTGTTTAGGAAAGTGCACTGCTCTCATTTGAGTCACCCTTCTATTGTGTTGGCGACTCTGTTTCAACTACTGGTCTGTTTGGCTTGGCTGTGGAATTTTAACATAAACGCCGATGGCAGTCGGTAACTTTTTTGCAACACTTGTTCCTAGATAAGTGACTGGTACATCTGTAGAGTTAGTTCACTATTCTCAAGTTCGATCAAATTATAAATGTTAAACATGTCTATTGATATAAAAAACTGAATGATTTTTTTAACGAATGAAAATTAATTTTGGGGAATACGTTAAATATGGCTGGAAAGTGTTAAAACCTAACAACCAATGTTAGTGCAAAGAGTCAATCGGAATCTCCTGGTGCGTCATTTCAACTGTTTAATTTACTCGCCTATCCTATATAATTGTAGTTGTTTTTAAATGAAATGTTTCTCTTTTATTTTAACTGCTACCGGTCTGAGATGAGATTGAGGGGATCAGGCTAAAAAACGTATTAAGTAAATCAAATATATGTATCTCACTTAATCCCGTTAACCAAATCCAACACATATCGGAAATAAAACTCAGTTTTTTCAAAGAGCTGTAAACATAAGAGACACCACTCGTTGCCCACCACTTACTTCCCAGTGATCGCGTAGTAGAACTTCCCCCATGTGTCCACAGGCAAGGCCTGGAAAGTAGCCAGTCCATCCTCACTGTTGATCATCACCACGGTCAGTCCAAAATGTTTGCTCCCCACAAACCGGAAGGTCCAAAAGTGGCCAACATCTATAACTGGTCTGAAAAGAAATTCAAGCTTAGTTGGTTAATAGAGATTACAGATTAATGTCTTAGATTACGATTTAAAAATTAATTTTATCTATAATAAACGGTATTCAGTACTTATTTTACCACGTTTTTATTAACTCGCTTCCGTTGGGCATTGTTTGTTTGTCCAAGATTTTTTCAAATCTGCCAACGTTAAATTGAACCACTTCTGATGGTCCTAGAGATCTGAAAATTTTACCACAGATAGATCTTGGATGACAATGCATTGTATTAAAATTTCAAATCGATCGAATGTACCGTTATTAAATTATTGAACTTTTTAGTTTATCTATAGTCTATATAAAATCATCTGTAACGTCGGCTTTTGTTGACATCCGTGAGTTCGCCCCGTGACCACATCACAATGTTTTTAAAACGTTGGGCGGGCGCTTGTGAGGTGTTTGGTAAAATAAATAGAGGTAAAAAAATATATTAAAAAACCAAGTTTTTATAAGTGGACTAAAAAGAATAAAATAAATAGAAGTAAAAAAAAAGATTTTTAAAAACCACGTTTTTACAAGCGGACTAAAAAGAAGAAAATATTTTAAAACTTGTAAGTACAAGTACTTCCATTTAATATGACTAAAAACGTGGGGTGTGTGTTTGGTATAAAAATTAAAGATGTCTAATTTAGAAGGCAAAAGAGAGATCTATAAGTGAGAGAATGAGTGAACCGCATATGTTAAACCTCATAAGCGCCCACCCCATGTTTTTAGTCATATTAAATCGAAGTACTTGTACTTACAAGTTTTAAATTATTTTCTTCTTTTTAGTCCGCTTGTAAAAACGTGGTTTTTAAAAATCTTTTTTTTACTTCTATTTATTTAGTCCAAAGTTTGCATTTAAACTATTAAAGTCACTTATTAAAAACAATTAAGACCCCCAAAAAATCCATTAAAAACATATTTTGTCACAAGGCTTTGCCTTTAAATGAAATACACCAAAATTTATAAACAAAAAATAATAATCATGTAGCCAAAGTTCTGATTTACGGAACATAGTTTCCACATAAAACTAACTTTCCAAGTAACATAACTCTTAAATATGTATTAAAACAAAAGTTGGCGTCTCAGTCCCAGATCAATACTTCTAAAAAAGTCTTATTGACATTAACCGGTGTTGAATAACTGACATTTTTTATTTTATTGCCCTTATTTTGTCCGTTCTTAGATCTCTTCTGTCGAACTGGGTCTTGTTGCGTTATTAATCCCGGAGAACCATCCCCTTATATCCTGATTATCCATATTTGTCAAGAAAGTACAAAAGTTGATATAATAGAGTCTCTCCTACTAAACAGAATATCAATGTCCAAAACGTATCCCTTTGTCTAGTCTTGAATTTTAATTAGAGTTTGGAATGTTTATAGTTTATCGGTATTCAAGATTGTTTCCAAAAAGCCGATTCCACACCCGAATGTAATTAAGAGGTAGCGAGCTTCCAAGAAGAACTGATATTTTTGTCAGTCTTACTCGAATGAATGGTGGGGGGGAAAATTCTCATATTAGAATAAAGACAAACCATATTTAATGCCGCTTTTCAAGACTGTAAACAAAAAAAATATTCTAATTAAGATATGACGTTGACTGACACAACTTTTTGGTTTGGTGTGAACTCTGTAACGTTTCTTGGCCGTAACACCAGTTCCTCCTCCACATTCTCCTTGTAGTGCGGCACCGAGAACTGGACCTGCGAGAATATTGAGTTACAGCTCTTTATAACTACAGTATCGCCTATAGCAGTGATGGCGAACTTTGTTGGGGCCGCAAGGCAAAAATTAAATCAAAACCGCTTATTCATAGCCAAATTCCAACACAAACTGCCAGCTTTGTTGAGTAAGGAAGTAATATTTTAGTTGCGTGCCGACTGTGGCACGCGTGCCATAGGTTTTCCATCACTGCCCTATTGCGATACTGACTGGCGCATAAAATCATATTTAACAAGTTATCGCGGCTGTTGCGTTTTTTAAACATGTGTTCATCTCCGTGCGAGAGTTCATCTTTGTGTTAAATGTAATATTAACTGAAACCCCCATAAATTCTAATAATACACAAATAATTGTGGAGAAAGAAAGTACATACGGCAAGGGATACCGAAATTCTCTGATACAAAAAAAATAATATTTTTAACTGATGTTGCCTCTATTTTTGTATACGAGATTCTGTTGCAAGGGGGAGGGGCGTCCATGGACGTACCAAAGGTGTTACCCGTAAAGAAATGTTTTATTTCGTCGTCGCTGTCAAAGGCCTGTTGGGGCAAATGTCAGCTACATTTAATCCAAAGTTGTGCAAAAATGAATACCTCCCCTTTAATGATTTCAGTTTAGCTAAACCCATGCTCCCTTAAGATTCATATGACTAAATTCCGTTGTTTTTTTTCCTTGCGTAACGCACCGGAACTGAGTTCCAGCGCCTTTTTTTCTACACCAAATAGTTATATTTATCACTGCCTGAAATGCTTTTTTGAGGTTGCGTTCCGGTACCTTTTTTCATGCGTTCTGGGACCTTTTTTATAAAAAAAAACAACAAACAAAAAAAAACACTGCTAAAATTAATGGCCTTATATTGATAACTTTAATTTTTTAATATAATCTGTTGTCGTTTGTTGTATTCAAAACAATGTTCTCATTAATATTATAACAAATTTGATTATTTTTCAAAGTTCTGTCATTTACATAACAGGACCTCATTTAACGAATACAATTTCTTTTAATGACGTAAACTTCAAAGTTTACCTTAAACTCAGTCTCTTGAAATGTAGAAAGATGAAAAGTCAGTGTAAAGTTCGTTTTAACCAAGCTGATATTCAATTTCGGTGACGTCACCAGGAAGATTTTCCCCATGGAGCTGAGAGCTAAAGAAATTAACGTTGGTTAAGTAAAGAAATATTAACTTTAATATTTAGGAAAAAAAACAACAGTTTATTAAAATGTCAATTCGGTTTTTTTTCTTCTTTAAACGCTATAATTAATTTCATTTTTTAAAAAATCTAACGAGAAAAGCTCTAACCAACTGATAAGCGACTAAGGATCTTATATAAACCTTTAAACTAGGTTCAAATATAAGTGTGTTACCTTGATACACATCTTTGGAGTAAATAGCACTGTGTCGTTAGTTCTAAACTTTTATTATAAAAGCGAAATAATTACCAAATGGCCCCACAATGAGCCTACGAGCGGTTTGGGGATGAGATTCGTCAGTACCCGATTGTGGCTTCTCCTTTATAAGTAAAAGTAAAAATCCGCATTTCCAGAAATCGCCAGTTCCTCTCCGCCCCCACCCTCCAGCCCAAACCGGTCAATACATTGTGACTACAAAAAAAACTCATATTCTTATGACATTAAAATAAAATTGACAACGCCATTCCTAACATTTCCCCTCATTCACCTGAAGTGTAAGACCACGAAGCTATTAGCATCAGCGGGGTAAAATACATAACTCTTTCTGATGTCAGCTCAAAGTCCATTATGTGACAGACTGTCAACGAAGATAAAAAACTTCAGAGCTTATGGTCGCTCTTAAGACGGGAAACAATGAGACAATATTATATTTAAAAATTCATTTAAAATAAGTATGTTGAATCAAATGTTTTTAAAAAAAATTTAATAAACAACATATTGTGAAAAATATATTGAAATTTTGTTTACGTAAAGTTTAGTAAAATTTAACAAAAGTTGTTACAGTAATTTTTTAATTTACATATATTAAAATAAAATTTCAATCATTAATATTTTTGGTGTTGCGAAGTTTTAAAAAAAATATAATAATAACAATAAAATAAACGACTATAAAATATAAAAGATAAAAAGATTTCTTTTAAAGCGAACATGCTTAACCGATTGCCTTTTTAATGAACTTTAAAAAAAATATTCTTCATTATCTTAACAATCCTGATATTATGAAAAAATTGCTTTGTTTTTTTAATGATTTTCTCATCCCATCAAAAGGGAAGTTTGTATTTTTTATTGAAATGAAGCACAATTTAGAGAGAATCACTTCCTGGCGTGCAGTTTTGCGTAGTTTTTAAATACCAGCACTAAAATATTAATGCCTCAAACACAATGGGTGTGAAATAAAATATTATTAAATTATGGGTACAATGGCGTGCAAAAAATCGCGAAACATGATGAAAATGGGAATCGCAAATACATTTGTACCTGGAGATACGAAATTAATTCGTGCCGGGGTGGCTTTCGTATCTTGGATTTTTCGTGTCTCAAACTAAGTTTTACATCTAAAATATTTAATCCTTCTAAGTCTCAGAGAAGCAACACTAAAAATTGAAAATACCATGGAAAATTTAAAAAAACAAACAAAGTACGGTTCTCCAATCTTTAAAAGTACACATTATAAATCATTTAAATATAATAATAACAGAATAAATTAATTTAATAAATAGTATAAATACAAAAGTGAATCCTTACCTTTAGACTGAGCCGATGTGGCGAAGTGTCGGAGAAGGTAGTAGGATAGGTAGAAAACATTACGGCAGTACGTACGAGACACTTAACTTTATGAAAACAATACGTTATGTACAAACAGTCATGAAATAATTCAAAATTATCTTTTACATTTTAGTACAATTCTACACTAAAACTACGTAATAATTATAACACTTAAATTTATGTAAATTTTTAATTTGCTTTTTAAATTATTTTTTTTACCTTTTTTTTTGCGCTTTCTAAATTTTTTTTTCACCTTTCATTTTCTTCGCCTCACATCCACAAGCATCTCGCAAACTGATGGTCTCTTTGATGGTCTCTTTGATGGTCTCTTTGATGGTCTCTTTGATGGTCTCTTTGATGGTCTCTTTGATGGTCTCTTTGATGGTCTCTTTGATGGTCTCTTTGATGGTCTCTTTGATGGTCTCTTTGATGGTCTCTCAGCACAATATTGATCCAAGGAAACTTGTTTTTGCCCGCTTTTAAAATCCCTTATATTAACTTCACCGCCGTCTCATCATCTCATCATCTCATCGGCGGGCGGAAAAACTAGAGTAAAAAAGTGATCCGATCGAGCTGAAATTTGGCACACGGACCCATCTTACCTAACAATGCATCGTATTAAAATTTCAGATCGATCAATTGTACCGTAATTAAATTAATGCATTTTTAGTTTTTCCTTATATAACGTATGTAATTCAAATTCACGGTTTGTTATTGTTTTTTCTTCCACTTCCACGTGAGATTTTGAGTTGACGCCGACCGTCGTGCCGACACCCCCTCACGTCCCACCCCCCGTTATTAAAGACAAGGGACATCAATCTGTGTCCGTCTGTAAATTTTTGTAGATTTGGAACATAATCAATATTTTTAGTTCTGTCTCATATATAAGGGATTTATAGTCAAAAACTTTGTTTTTACGGTTTTTTTTTAAAATCCCTTATATTAACTTCACCGCCGTCTCTGTCGTTCTGTCGTCATCTCTGTCTTGGGCGGGCGGAAAAACAAAAGTCGAAAATGACCCACTTCCCGTGATTCCATCAGGCTGAAATTTAGCACACTGACCCGTGTTACCTAACAATGCATCGTGTCAAAATTTCAGATCGATCGAACGTACCGTAATCAAATTAATGCATTTTTAGTTTATCTCTATACGAGATATGTAATTTAATTTCACTGTTTGTTATTGTTTTTTTTCACGTGATTGTTCCATAACGCGTTGACGCGACCCATCGAAGTACCGTGTGCTTTGTTTACATTTTACGTGTCACGCTGAGCTCGGTCCAGTGATAGGTGACCAGACTTTTCCCCTCTCCCACCCACCCCCAGGTTTATGAAGCAAAGTTGAGTTAAGACAGATTCAGTCTGTAAATTTTATCGCATTTGAAAATAATCAATACAAATAGTTATGTCTCATATATAAGGGATTTATAGTCAAAAACTTTGTTTTTACGGGTTTGTTTTATTAAATCCCTTATATTAACTTCACGGCCGTCTCTGTCTCTCTCTCTGTCTTGGGTTCGCGGTCGGTCGGTCGGGAGGGCGGAAAAACAAAAGTCAAAAATGACCCACTTCCCGTTATCCGATCTAGTTGAAATTTGGCACACTGACCCGTCTCACCTAACAATGCATTGTATTAAAATTTCAGATCGATCAAACGAACTGTAATTAAATTAATGCATTTTTAGTTTATCCATATATAACGTATGTAATTCAAATTCACTGTTTGTTATTGTGTTTTTTTCCTCGTGAGAGTTTGAGTTGACGCGTTGACGCGACCCATCGAAGTACCGGCGTGCTTTTGTTTACATTTTACGTGTCACGCTGAGCTCGGTCAAGCGATCGGTGACCAGACCTTTCCCCTCTCCCAAACCCCCCCTCCCCCCCCCGTTATACAGCAAAGTTGAGTTAAGGCAGATACCGTCTGTAAATGTTTGTCGCGATTGAAGATGATCAATACTTTTAATTATGACTCATATATAAAGGATTTGTAGTCAAAAGCTTTGTTTTTACGGGTTTGTTTTTTACGGGGTTGTTTAATTAAATCCCTTATATTAACTTCACCGCAGTCTCTGTCGTTCGTCGTCGGGCGGAAAAACAAAAGTAAAAAATGACACACTTCCCGTGATGCAATTGAGCTAATATTTGGCACATAGACTCGTGTCACCTAACAATGCATCGTGTCATAATTTCAGATCGGTAAAGCGTACCGTAATTAAATTAATGAATTTTTATTTTATCTCTATATAACATATGTAATTCAAATTCAGTTTGTTATTTGTTTTTCTTTCACGTGCCAGTTGAGTCGACGCGTTGACGCCACCCGTCGATGTCGACACCCCTCCCGTCCCTTCCCCCGGTTTTAAAGCCAGGGGATATCAATCGGTGTCAGTCTGTAAATCTTTGTCGGCTTTTAACATAATCCATACTTTTAGTTATGTCTCATATATAAGGGATTTATAGTCAAAAACTTTGTTTTTACGGGTCTTATTAAATCCCTTATATTAACTTCACCACCGTCTCTGTCTCTCTGTCTTGGGCATCGCGGAAAAACCGAAGTCAAAAATGACCCACTTCCCGTAATGCTATCGAGCTGAAATTTGGCACATGGACTCGTGTCACCTAACAATGCATCGTATCAAAATTTCAGATCGATCGAACGTACCGTAATTAAATTAATGCATTTTTAGTTTATCTATATAAACTATATGTAGCGGTCGCTGTTGTTTACATTTTACGGGTCACTTGACTTCACCCCAGCCTTCGGTGAACACATCTCGTGTTTTAACCAGGTCAACCACTTGGAGTTGACTTAACGCGTTGACGCCACCCGTCCATGTCCACACCACGTCCCCCCTTCCCCCAGTTTTAAAGCCAGGGGAGATAATTTCGGTTTCAGTCTGTAAATGTTTGTCGCGTTTGCACATAATCAATACTTTTAGTTATGTCTTATATATAAGGTATTTATAGTCAAAAACTTTGTTTTTACGGGGTTGTTTTATTACAATTTTTTATGAAACTAGTCAGTTAAATGTCATTGAACTGCGCCACAACACGACCTGTCTGAACCTTTTTATTCACGTGATGCCCACTTTTGACCGATGGGCGCTTTTCGTATCTTGGAGTTTTATTTTCGTGTCTTGGAATATAAAAAAAAATCTACCGTTTGCCTTTCGTATCTAGGATTTTTCGTATCTTGAAGTATTCGCATCTCGAGGTAACACTGTTTAAAAAATAGCTTTAAGTGTTTAACCGCATTATTTATCTTATTAATAACTGTATATCACATTTTTTTACCTAAGCTGGAATAGCCTAAAATAATTTAGAATTGAATTTCGTAATTTTTGCACGAAACCTTTATAAAAAAGTGATTTTAATACCTCGAATCATAAACAGCTACACAAATTGTTAGGGAGAATTAATGCTACCCATCTAACAAAGAAAACATATTTATATAAACTAGAAAGAATAAAAACATGCGGCAATGTTTAACTCTGAAGAATATTCAAACATTGACCAGATTAACAACACATCAGTTAAATACATAAGCTTAGAAACGCTAGAGGAAAGACAAAAAATATCAAAGTTGAAATATTAAATAATTCTATTAATTCCTTATCTGTTTACAGTAACTCCTTCCTAATTGGAAATACGTGACATAAATAATCTAATTACAACTCCCAGATAGGCTAATGCAGGGTTGGATTTAGACTTGATGGGGCCCTAAGCTATTTGAGAAATGTGGGCCCTTTTGAAGTTCATATATTCTATGTCAGTGCCACATATGAAAACAAAACATCCGGGAAATCCAATAAGGCGTGGCAATTAGTTTAACCGTTTGCTCAACGTGTTGTTTAACGGATTGTTTGATGTTTGTTTTAATGAGGAGTAAAAAAAACAACAACATTGGCGACAGAAGAAGAAAAAAAAAGAAACAAAGAGAGTCTAAAATATTTAGTGCAAAGGAATTTCAATTTCTGTATTTTTTTTCAAACCATCGAAATTTTGAACAAGATAGGTAGCAGCCTGTATTAATCCCTACTATTGAATTAAAAAAAAATCACCTTGTAATTATAAAGAACAAATTTAATACTGCTCTTCCTGGAAATTATGGGAAAGAAAAAATAAAGATAGATATTGAAAAAAGGAGCGTTAAAATAAAAACATAACACTAATTATATTTTTTTAAACTATAAAAACTTATATTTTAAACATTTATTTTCAAATGAATTACTGGACATTTTCAAATGGATAAAATAGTAATTAAAAAAAAAGCGACTTGATATTAAATCCATTCCAGAATATACTGATATTTATTACATACAACGATGCTGTTTTGTCAAGATATGACTCGCGTAGCCTTGGTGTATCAAAATAATAAACAAAACAAAAACAACACATTATTTTGAAGAGTGCTTGGCACTGTTCATTTAACTACATGCTCAGTTGCTTGTCAGTAATCATATTTAAAAAATGTATAATTACATGGCTTGTGTGTTATTTGACTTAGTAACTTTTGTTTAAGTTTACATTTTGTTTGGATTTTTAGTGCCACATGTTATCATTCTGATTGATTTTGCTGCGACCATCTCGATGTCTGATTACATTAGAGATAGTTGTCCAACTTCGAAGTTTAGTTTACAAATAGGTATTTAATTGTTATTTTTTGGTCTTTATCCTTTTATCATTATTTCTTTTATAAATGTAATTAAAAGCGAACCGAACTCTTTCCTATCTTCACCAACCTAACATGAGACGGGTTTGGAGTAGCCTCTTAGTAGAGATCTAGGCTGTTAGACATTGGTTTTAGTTCAACACATGTGTACACCTCAGACATATTGTCTTAGTTTCATCAAATATCAATGATAAACGAATTATTTTCTCATACATTTTTTGTTAGTTGACCCAAATTAAAAATCCATTTATTAATGGATCAATTCCTTGCATTAAAATTGTGTGTACCGAAGATAAATTATCTTTGACATCTCTCGTTGAAAGAGGTTTTTTGATAGTAACGGGATAATTATCTCTTAAACCTGTCATAAACATTTCTCATTTCGTAATGTAATTACTTTTAGACAATGTTTTTCGGCATAGATATAAAATGAAATATATATTAGCTTTTTAAAAACATAAAATAAACTTAAAACCAAGTTTCTGTCGTGATCAACTCTACTTAAGCTGACTTAAATTAACGTAGCATTAATGGGAATCTTTAATGGTAATTCGTAATGGTGCTCCCGGATATTTGATAATATATACATGATTTTGGTCCAACTGAACACTCAGGATATTTCCATTAATTACGTTCCACCATTAAATGTCAAGCACTGTTAACACACACCGAAAGCGTAAAGCGATTATCTGTGTTCCTTTTTTTATATAATCTGCGTGCTTAGATGAGACGAAGTTTTTGTGCTTCGACGAGACGAAGTTTTAGTTTTGTACGAGACGTGAGAGGATGCCGTTTCCAGTGGTGGTCCCCGCTTGGAGCTTCCACTGTGGTGGCTGATGGCGACGCTGGCTGCGGCATCACCCTCCTCAACTTCTTCAACGGCGCTTGGTGCTTGAACTTCTTCTACTTCTACCGTATCGGCAGTGACCTGTGACGTCTTTTTGGTGCAAGCCTTCTTACACAGGACACTATAAACAAGAAGAAAACAAAATTTACTCAGATCCAAGTCAACACTATATCGCTGAAAGGCAATACGTTTTTAGATTTTTGGATTGATTTTTAAAAAAAAACATTAATACTTATTCGTGCAGCTGGTGTGAGTTGAAATAAAATCTTAAATTTCCTATCAGTTATTATTGGGGTGAGGGGTTCAATGTACTCGGTGTGTCTTTAAAACGTTTAGTATATTTTCATCACAGCTTACACCACTAAATTAAGTCTGTAGAATTAAAATTAAAATTAAAAATGATGACCCTTATCAAAAGTATTATTTTTAAATTAGATATTTTAAAAATTCATTTTAAAAAAAAGTATATATTTATTATGTTATAAATGAAAAATATTTTCTTCTGCTTTCAAATAAGCAACTAACGTTTATATTTCCATGACGCTGTTTAATATCGAACAATTAACTAAAGTCAGCATCAGCATCGTTACTTCATAACTTTAAAGCTGATCTTTTACACTGAGCTCAATTTCGGTAAATGACACACACCAAACAATGCAGCCAGCGCTGCTCCTAAGCCCTAAGCTGAAGAATTATTTTAGTGAATTGAAATCTAACTACTGAAACGAACGCACGTTCTCTTCATAAAAACAACTAACCAGCGAGTTTCACTGAACGAAGAAACTAATAAACTATTCTTGTTTCTTTTTTTTTAATTCCTGCCAAGATAAACATTTGTTTTAAAGAAAAAAAACGTTGATTTTGCTTTTGATTTTATCAATTGGAATTTACGAAAGAAATTCTTTTTATGGAGCCAGATTTAGCCGATTTATTGAAGTATAGAACAAAAAGCTTCTAATTTGAAAATAATTGTCAGTATTTTAAGGGGGAATAACGTTTTGTTTAAGTTCTTCATAATGGAGAAAAGGCGTACTAAAGCTCCCCAACTTATTATACAAGTAGTTGCAATGATCCACATTCGCCTCTGCCACTGAATATTACGTCATTACTCCAGTGTCTGGAATCTGACAAACGCAACGTACCATCAAGGACGGTAGATATCTCATTGCATATCAGCATTTTCGGGTATCTCTAAGAAGCCAAGATAGTGTTGCTAGAACTGGTGTTAATAAAAGCGCAATACCTTAGATTTATTGAGACAATGATTAATTCCCTATAATGGCTTATAATGATCACACTAAGATTCGAAGGCAAAAAAAGGGGGGGGGCGAGGATAAAGATACTTATAAGTGAAAATTGATTTTAAAAAAATAAATTTTCATCTACAGTTAACTTTTTATAGATAAATCAATATTTTATTAAATACAAAAATAAGTTTTTTTTGGTTTGTTTTTCTTAGCAGATTTGAAATTTATAAGATATAACCCAGATATTATTATGATGAACCGGGTTACGAAAACCGTGAATACACAATACGTTATTCATTGCTGCTTATTGAAAGATATTTTGCACTACAACAATAGACGGCGAGGAGAGGCACACACAAATGAAACAACACTTACGCAATGCATATCAGCAGAACGGCACCCACAATGATGGCAATGATGATGTACACTAATGGGAAGAGGCCAGATTCCTTCTCTTTTATCTCTGTAAGAGACAATAATACAGATCTACAAATGTGACAGACGTACCGATGTGACAGATGTACCAATTTGACAGCTGTGTGACAGTTCTAATAAAGGACCTAACGTGTCTAAATATCATTTGCTTGGGTGAAAGATCTATACGAATGTGACAGTTATACGAAAGTAGATAAATATGACACTTGTTTAAAACTATAAATACCATAGCATATTTTAGTGAAACAAATTTATTTTACTCCATAAACGTATTTTTCTAAACACATAGTGTAATGTGAACATATAATAAACGCGTAGTGTTTACACATATTCTCATAACACGTTTTGTCACAAGCACTTGTCACATATGCGTTTTGTCACAAGCACTTGTTGTAACATGCGCATATCATCACTTGCACGTATTGTAGCATTTACGTATTGCGATATACATATATTTCAAATTCAAGTATTGTCATGACGCGTAGAACAGCATGCACACGTGTTTTTACACACGTATTTGCCTCACATGCTTGTGTTGCAACTTGTAAAATACGCGTACAGGCACATTCGTTTATTGTAACCTACATCAATGGGAGGAAATCAGTCTATCGAAAAAACAGTATAAAGTGAAGAACTTACCCTTTTCTTACCAATGTGATCGTCCACTTGGCCATCGCAATCTGTATCAACCATGTCACCATGGAAGATCGTGTTCGCCTCAAGGTTTCAGTCAAGCACGCACACATCTTACACACGTATTGTCACGCGCTTGTATTGCAGCTTGTAACACACACACACGTATAGGCGCATGCGTGCATTGTAACATGCAGTTTTACACACGCATTTTCACATGCTTGTATTGCAACTTGTAGCACACACGTACAGGCGCATGCGTGTATTGTAACATACATCTATTGGAGGACATCAGTATGAAATTAGCATAAACTCGAGAACTTAACGTCTTCTTACCGACGTGATCGTCCACTTGGCCATCGCAATCTGTATCAACCAGGTCGCCATAGAAGCTCTTGTTCGCCTCAGGGTTGCAGTCCTGTGGGAATTTAAATTAAAAAAAACACACATACCCTGGCTTGATGGTGTAGCTTAAAGGATGGATTAACGCAAGGAGCTTAATAATTGTTTTATCCCAGAATGTCACGATGGGTTGAGGGGCTTAGCGAATAGTTTAACTTTGAATTGGACTTGTTATTTAAAAGATTGTTTGAGCTTTTGGTTCATGATTGGTAAAAGAAGTGGCGGTGATTGTGGTGAAAAAAAAATGAAGAAAAAAAAACTAGAGGCAAAATTATTTAAAGCGCAGGAATTTAAAATGTGCTGCGTTATTTTTCACACGCAGAAGAGATCAAAATAGAAGTGAATAAGAGGTGGATAACAAGAGTCATTCAAATGGTAGGTGTTTTGTGTCATGACTTAAAACGATGCGCTGTTCTCTAAAGATTTCGGTGTATGACCGAATGATAATAAATTGGAATCTATTTTATCAATACTTGAGATTTGGGTGATGCAGGCGGGAGCCAAATTCCGTTTTTCATCGTGAAATCTCAAGAGAATTTAAAGCCCAATTATTTGAGTTCATTCACCTAAAATAAAGGAATATGTACCGCAGGCATGTCGCTTACTCGAATAACACTCTATGCCCTCACCCAATCATCTCATCTTGCATAAAGATTGTGTGGGTTTTTTTTCCAGTGATTTTTCTTCAAACGAAATTATTTTATTTGTATTTTTTTAGGATAAACAAGGGCGTATTTTATACCAGATCTCAGTTGGTTCACACACAACCTACACAAGAATGCTTGAGCACACGCGTGATTCTAATTACCTGAAATCCCGCCGAGTGCATGTACGCGCTCTTTTGACCCATGCCGTAAACGTAGCAGGCGAACCTGAAGCCTTCCCGTGACATAAGCACGTGATCCCCGACCGTCACCGGCAAGTTTCCCACGGTGTAGTTGGTGGCGTAAAATACGCCCTCCCACTTGGCGCTGAAGGAAGAGATTAGAATGCGTCCATAGCTACAAACGTTTTTGTGTTGTTTGTTTGTCAGAATTTTAGTTTTTCATCTGGAAGACTTCTCACAGTGCTCATAAATCTTTCACATTCAAAAGAAAGTGATTTTTTTTCCATACACGAGTTGTCAGTCCTGGGACGAGAGTTAGTGGACCTGGCACATGAGTTACTGGACCTGGAGATATATTTCTAAAAGAATAAAACCGGATTCAATTTTTGAAATCCTTCCGGAGCCGGAGTTGGCTGGATTTATGAATTAAATCCAGCCGGAGCAGGATCCGCATACAGATTTGTAAAAATGGCTAGATTCCGGATTAGCCGGAGCGGTAGTCATTATATATATAAATATATATATATCTATCTATCATGAAGTGAAATTCTTCCGAAGCCGTATTCACGATTTGCCGGAGCCGGAGCAAATATATGGTACACCCCAGGCTATTGATTTAGACTCGATCACGGAGAAGAAAAAAATCTAGCTGTGTCTTAGGGGTTCTCATGTCTAAAACAAAGTAAACAATTAAAATTGGTTTTAACTAATTCAAGACATCGATTAATAGTGGTAGCCAATATATCGAATTCTGCTTCCCAATGAGAACTGCTTATTTTTTTGTTCTTTTTAAAATATAATTTGGAAACATTTTAAACAAACATGATTTAAATAAAACAAAATTTTTAATTTACTAGTTTCTAGTTCTCTATTATATAATTTCCACGATCTTCATTGATTCCTGGCCACTACGAAAGAATGGTTCATAAATTTTTGAATGAAAACTGTAGTTACATTGTGATTTTTATGTGCAGATTATAACTATAAAATAATGTATAACCAAGGTGAATTTTTAGTAGAACAAAATTCAGCATCTAAGTCTTTTCGTTTGCGAGTACTCACGAGTTAGGTAACGGTTTGCTATCCAGCAACAGGTGTTCCTTGTCTTCCGATTTAGTTACTATCAGAAGGAAATTTTTTGTTCCTACATCGGGGGTCCTTAGGAAAGAGACATTTTTTTAAAAAGTGTTTGTTTTGCGTGGACGGGCGTTCAATGGAACTTTATTTTGATTCTTTAATTATTTGAATAAGCCCAAAATATCTCTCAGATCATTACTGATCTTTTTATCGAGACGTGTAAAAAATTTAGAGTTGTTTTTATGTTATATGCTTATGACTAAGGGTTCTTAATTGATTCATTGGAAAATATTTTTTTAAAGTTTTGTTTCCATTTCCCATTACAATCTGTGTCTATTGAGACGATTAATGTTTAACTACTCTTGTTCAGAAGCTAAATTTTTGGAATATTATACGGTTTATTAATATTTTTAAAGTGAAACTGCAATCAAACTTACCTTTAGCTGTCATCTTTTCTGTTACAAATCGTTCTACTTTTACAAGTAATTAAACCTGGTACCAGACAAGAGATGTGCTCAAATACATGGCATAAATGATGGGTTGTAGTTTTGTTTGCTTAAGTAGCTCCTACCTCCAGATATATCTGTAATGAAAAAACTCAGTCGGCATGATGAGACAAAGGTTCGGCCCTGTTTCCATCGGCTCAGATTTATCTCCCTTGCAGGCAGAGGTCTGTTCGTACAGGACCAATATTCCCGTGTTGCTGCTGATGAAGTAGTTTTTTATAAACACGGGAAGCTGAAAAGGAAAGTGAAATAACATAGCATTTGTCTTAAAATTGTTTTGTGCTGGGTAGGAAAAAATGTGAAAGGATTTATATTCAAAGAATTTAGTTTAGTTTGTTGTGATTTATTGGAAGTAATTTATAACACAAACTTTTGGACTTCTCCCAAGAAAATGAAAGATGGTTTTGATTAACTGACATCTGCATTGAAAAAATATGGAGATTTT
Source organism: Ampullaceana balthica (assembly GCA_944989445.1). Taxonomy (NCBI): domain Eukaryota; kingdom Metazoa; phylum Mollusca; class Gastropoda; family Lymnaeidae; genus Ampullaceana; species Ampullaceana balthica. The sequence goes on from CALYLW010000021.1 coordinate 1,744,279, forward strand.
AGGAAATAAATATGGCCTAGCACAGTCTTATTTTAAGAAGTTTGCAAGTAATACACAGGATATTACCGATGACACTACGGTCCCAAAAAAACTGCGGTGGTCAGTGGAGACCTCATTAAAGATGCTGACGTTTGAGTTGTCTTCCCATGTGACGTAGAGCAGCGACCCGGGTTCGATTCTACCGGGAATGTTCGGGAACAAGAACGCCCTCCTTGACATGACCGTGGGGAACATCATCTCTGCAAAGAGAGGACAAGAGTAAGGACGGATGCTTTGTTTAGCCACTTGTAGATGGAGGCGCGCCATACAGATTTTATAAACTATTAGCTTTAGATTTTTTTTTACATACATCGTTTGTGCCTATATTTTTTATTTAAATTAGGGTCGACATCTGTACTAATACATATTAAAATATGTCTTAAATTGTATTTTATATTCGTCATGATTTTGAAAAAAAAATTATTGAATTTAAACCAAAGAAGAATTAATTAAGAAAGTAAAGCAATTTTAATGTGCAAAGACATAGTAAATTGTGAGTAAACAATTTTAATAGAAAATAATTCAATCCAAAAACGACATGCTATCAAATACCAAATTCCACAAACAATTTAACCCTCTCATGAGAAAAAGCTTAGATTGTTACCTTTAGTTGCTATTGTCATTAAATTAATGGTTTTTTTTACAAACAACACTAGTGTCTATTATTAATTAATATATTGCCATTTTGTTTTATCTCAGGCCGAAATCTGTATTAATTTATATTAAGATATTTCATGAACTATTTTTTTATTTTCCTCGCGGTTTTGTCTAAGTTTAATTATATTTTCGACATTTAAACCAAAGAAGAATAAATGAAGAAAATAAAATTAAATAAATGAAGCTTTTTTAAATGGGCAAAGACTTATGACGTTGATGGTTTCTAAGTAATATAACAAATATAAAAACGTTTTAAAGAAAATATTTCCATTGAAACACCCCACCATTAAAATAAAATCACCTAATTGTGACCCCTCTCATGAGACAAAGTTCAAACTAACTGTCCTTTAGCACTACATCAAGTTATTTCATGGTATACGGTTCAAAATAACCATTATACAGCACAAAGTTTTAGTTAAATCTGCTACAGAAAAAAAAATTCTAGATTTTTTTTTAAATATAAAAAAAAATCATCCCATGGTACAGTGCCCCAACTAATTCTTCCATGTTAAAATTACCCAAATGACCAACCCAAGGTACTAAGTCCAAACTAACCTGCCATCATGTCTGGCAATACTTTATCGTTGGAACAAACTGCCCCTTCAATCTTTGTCACGCATCCACCAGAGATAACTCCAATCGGCCTCTTTGAACTGATTGCTGTCCCTGTATGTTTTTATTTTTATGATCATCATGAAAGGCACTTAAGAAAAGCAAACTTAATGTTTTTTATTGGATAAGAATTCAATGTTATAAATATGCAAGTCAATGACAAAGTTTGAATAGAAGTAAAAAGAGTGTGCTCCTCTAAGTTGTTGCTATTTATTTAATAATGGCGTAACGATTTTAAAACTCATTGGGTTAACACATAATAATCATAAAAGTAATATTGTTTATGGGGTATTAAGTATTCTAAAGTTGGTTCATTCCACACAATGTCTTGAAGAATCATTATATTTAATTTATAGTTAGTATTTAAGTTTTTTTTTAAAAAAGAAGCTTCTAAGTTAGTAGGAGCTTAAAGACAATTATTTCAACTTTATTACTTAGGGAAACAATGTGCTGATGTGTTGATAGAGTTCAAATTTTCAAACTGAATGTGTAATAAACTAAATCTGATTAATTTGATAAACTGAAAATAAGATATCGCTCATCTCACAAATTTTTAGCTCAAAATAAATTTCAAACTTTCTCAAACTAAAATCTTCTTGTTTTAGATGAATGCAGAGTATTTCTTTCAAATTATTTATAAACAGATTTAATCTTTATTTCGTTTCTTTTTTAAAAATAGTTTACACATTTAGTATTATTCTAATATATATATATTTCCTTTCAGACCACACAATCGTTCGACTACATGCGAAAACACTTTCAAGTGTATCTGAGCTCCCCTACTCAACAGTTTATTTATTGAAGAAGATGCTGTCACCAATGAGCTATTTATAGTAATGAACTGAAGACGTGACAGCAGGGAAAAAGTTAACATTAAATATTGTGAAAAACTGACGGACACGCATATTGAATTATTGAGTGAGATAAAAATTAAGAAAGAAAGAATTAATCTACCGTCTAAATGAGCAAACAATGTCTCATTTCCATCTCCATAGGAGCAGTTTGAAATCGCAAAGCTTTCCCACCTGAAAACAGACGTAGAAAATATTGTTTATTTGAATGTTAAACTTAAGATTTTTCCACCCTCATTTTATCAAATATAAAAGCAATACCGTAAACTCCTGCGTATAAGACCACCCCTGTTCAAAAACACCAAATAATTTTTTTTAAACATCAGATTTGCTTTCAGTATGGTATTGTACTGTACTACTGAACTGGTGTTGTACATTGTACAGTATGAACAGGTTTAAATACTTCCGATTTACTGTATGTACTGACACTTGTGATTTACTGTTCGGAACGTGCCTATAATAGCAGGCTATGTTTTTTCTCTCTCTCTCTCTCTCTCTCTCTACCTGCATACAAAGGCTGCTTGGATTGGCTTGGACCCGGTCGACCCCGGACTTTTGAGAAGATTTTTAGGGGTTTTGTTTTTGACTGTCTACTTCAGCTTCTTGGCAACCACGAGTCCTCGTCGAAGGACTGAGGAGGCAGTCTTTAAAAATAACTATATCACAAATTGTTTGCATATTTTTATCTGCAGCAAACTAAAGCTGATTTCTTTTTGTACCAACGCACATGCAAAAAAAAATAAAAATAATAATAAAATAAAAAAAGTATACTAACAATCTTTAAAAATCCGTCTATGTGAGTAAAGACGCATAAACGTGTTAGAAGAGTTGTAAGAAAAGTAAACCTACTAGAGATAACTACGTCGTATTTTGACATAACAGATATCAATGAACTAAATGTTTCGAGAGCAAACATCAACGTATTTGAGATCGTTATATGATGGCTGTATCATTTACCTTTTGAGAGTAAACTCCATTTTGTCTTGTGATTTGTAAGTGTTGTTTTTATACACAAAGACGGCAGCCACGGGATTAGAATATTGAGACAAAGTAACAACCACTGCATTGTCGTCACTGTCCGACGTCACTAGAATAATCGGCATCCATCTGTAAGATAAGATTCAATAATGTAAGTTAAAAAACTGAAAAGGTCTTGATTTTGTTTATTACTAACTACAATACACATTCTGGGAAGGTTTGAGATTACTCTCTAAGGCCTTTGGCTAACACCTGGAGAATCTGCGCTTTCACCTTGGGCAGTGCCACACAACATTGTCTGAGAGAATGACTCACTGGACGCCCTAAGCCCCACTTCCGGCTATGTTCAGCGGCGTGAACGACACTTCATGGTCTATGCTGAGTGGTTGCATTTTCGAGTCCCTGTTGTAGTCTATCTAACTGACATATGTGTTGTTAGGAAAGTGTGCTGCTCTCATTTGAGTCGCCATTCTCTTGTGTTGTTGACCCTGTTTTAGCCACTGGTCTGTTTGGCTAGGCTGTGGAATTTTGAATTTTAACATAAACGCCGATGGCATTCGGTAGCTTCTTGCAACACTTGCTACTAGATAAGTGACTCGGGCATCTGTCGAGCTAGATTACTGTTCTCAAGTTCTATTCATTATAAATCTTTAGCATATGTTTTCATCTAAAAATATGAACGAATTTTTTAACGAATTAAAATTAATTTCGGGAAATAAGTTAAAAACTGTTGAAAAGATGTACGATTTTACAACCAGTTTTAGTTAAATGTTAGGCAACAGCTTCTGGTGCGTCAGTCAAATTGATTTATTTACTCCCTGTTCTATGTAGACTCCAAGAACAATATTTTTAAAAAAAAATGTTTCACTTGCATTTGAACTGCTACCCGTTTGAGATTCTGGGGGTAAGTCTACAAAAACGTATCAAGTGAATCAAATGTAATCATCTCAGATTCATCTCACTTAATCCCGTGAAACAAATGTAATTATCTCACTTAATCGTGTGAATTAAATATAATTATTTCACTTAATCACGTGAATAAAATGTAATTATCTCACTTAATCCCGTGAATAAAATTTAATTATCTCACTTAATCCCGTGAATTAAATGTAATTATTTCACTTAATCCCGTGAATAAAATGTAATTATTTCACTTAATCCCGTGAATAAAATGTAATTATCTCACTTAATCCCGTGAATAAAATGTAATTATTTCACTTAATCCCGTGAATAAAATTTAATTATCTCACTTAATCCCGTGAATAAAATGTAATTATTTCACTTAATCCCGTGAATAAATGTAATTATTTCACTTAATCCCGTGAATAAAATGTAATTATCTCACTTAATCCCGTGAATAAAATGTAATTATCTCACTTAATCCCGTGAATAAAATGTAATTATCTCACTTAATCCCGTGAATAAAATGTAATTATTTCACTTAATCCCGTGAATAAAATGTAATTATCTCACTTAATCACGTGAATAAAATGTAATTATCTCACTTAATCCCGTGAATAAAATTTAATTATCTCACTTAATCCCGTGAATAAAATGTAATTATTTCACTTAATCCCGTGAATAAAATGTAATTATTTCACTTAATTCCGTGAATAAAATGTAATTATCTCACTTAATCCCGTGAATAAAATGTAATTATCTCACTTAATCCCGTGAATAGAATGTAATTATCTCACTTAATCCCGTGAATAGAATGTAATTATCTCACTTAATCCCGTGAATAGAATGTAATTATTTCACTTAATCCCGTGAATAGAATGTAATTATTTCACTTAATCCCGTGAATAGAATCCAACACATATAGGACATAAAACTAAGAGTTTTTTTAAAGAGCTGTTAACATAAGGGACACCACTCGTTGCCCACCACTTACTTTCCAGTGACCGTGTAGTAGAACTTCCCCCATGCGTCGACTGGCAGTGCCTGGAAGGTGGCCAGACCACCCACACTGTTGATCATCACGACAGTCAGTCCAAAATGTTTGCTTCCCACAAACCGGAAGGTCCAAAAATGGCCCACATCTATAACTGGTCTGATGATAAATCCAAAGGTATTTGGAGAATGGAGATGAACGATGAATGTCTTAGATTGCGATTTTAAAATTTCGTTTAAAATTTTATATATACATATATAAAACCGTATTTATTTCTAGTCCAAAGTAGGCATTTAAAGATAGTTAAGATTTTAAAAAAATGAATACCATTTTTGAAACATATTTTGGCTCATTGCTTTGCCTTTAAATAATGTACCCCAAATGATATAAACAAAAATAAAATTCGCATAACATAAGTGCAAATTTATACACCACGGATTCAAAAGTAGAACCAGCTCCGCATGAAAGATAACTCTGTAAAAAATGTTATAACCTCCAGTCATCGTTAATGACCTACACTTTTCTGAAATTATTATTGACATTAACCAGTATAGAAAACGGTTGTTTTTTTTGTTTAATTGCGCTATTTTTAAATGGATTTCATTGTTTAAGTGATTTGATTATCTAAAGGCTTTGATTGTCCATTCTGATTACCCTTTTGTTGAAATTGGTATTGTTCCGTTGTTAATCCCAAAAGAACTAAAAGTGCAGCATCCCCTTACGTCCAGACCAACCCAATTCATCAAGATAGTATCATATCCCATATAACAGTGCTTCTCAAATGTTTTTGTATGGCGGACCGGCAGAATTTTTTTCATTGCACCAGGGACTGGTGCACTATTTTGACTGTACTGACGTGGTAGCGAAATGTAATTAATTTTTATTTTATCCGTTTCTTTTAATATGCTTATTAACTAAAAATTGACATGGTATTAACGGTTACAAATAAGGGATTAACATTACATTTTTCTGTCCTGTCTTGATAATTTCTGCGGACCGGCAGCGGATGGCCCCACTTTGAGAAGTACTGCCATGTAATACATACAATCCTTCTATGCTTGACAATTTGTCTAGCATTTCGTTTTTATTAGAATTTGTAATATTGTATTATTTATCGGTATTTATAATAATTGTTTCCAGACAGCCGATTCCACACGCGAATGCCAGCCGGAAATAGCGAGGTCCTAGAAAGGGTGATATTTTTGCCATCTTTTCGGGAAAAAAAGAAGTAAAATTGCGAGTTAGCCCAAAATTTCTCAAAAAAATATAAGGAAAAAAGTTATTAGCCACCGTTCTTTTTAAGATGTTGCATTTTATGGTGCATAAACGGTAAACAAAATGCAGTTTTTTGAGATAACAAGTTGACTTACATAAATTTCTGGTCTGGCGTGAACTTCGTAACTCCTCTGGGCCGTAACACCAGCTCCTTGGTTACATTCTCCTTAAAGTGCGGCACCGAGAACTTGACCTGCGAGAATATTGAGTTACAGCTCTTTATAAATAGAGTATGCCCTGTAGCGGTACTGACAGGCGCATTAAGTCATATTTACCATGCAATCGGGGCTGCATATGTTGTTTTAACTTGCGTTCATCTCCGTGTGTTAAGTGGAGATATTAAAGGAGACCCATAAATTTCAATAACAAACAAATAATTTTTTGGGGAAAAAGTAGGTGTGTGAAAGCGATGTCAGTATTCTTTAATACAAAGATAATATATTCTTACTGTTGTAGCTTATTTTTTTGTACACGGGATTCTTTCTCGTGGGTGTCAAGAGGCATAACAAAGGTGTCAACTGTTTAGGAATATAATTGTCTTTCCGTTATTGCTACCGAAGGCCAATTCGGGCAACGGACAGTTGCATTTTTTTTCCACAAGTTGCTGTAAAAATCAATACTGAACCATTGATGATCTCTGATTAGCTATACCCTTCACCACCTAATATTCCTATGACTAAAATCAATGGTCTGATATTAATAACTTGGATTTTAAAAAAAAATCTTTTTCTTTGATTTTGTTTAAAAGAAATGTTTATTCATTAATAAAAAAAAGGGTGAGCATTTTCAAAGCTCTGCGATTTATTTTATAGGTTCTCATTAAACGAAACAATACTTTCATTTATTGATGTAAAACTCAAAGATTACCTTAAACTCGCTCTCTTCAAATGTCGACAGATGAAACTTGATCCGAAAGTTCTGTTTAACCAAACTGATATTCAATTTCGGTGACGTCACTAGGAAGCTTTTCCCCATGGAGCTGAGAGCTGAATAAATTCAACGTAGATTAAATAAGGGGATATTCATTTTTACATTAAATAAAAAAAATTCAATACAGTAAATTTTCCACACGGGTTTTTTTGTTTTATTCTTTCAAATGCTGAAATAAAACTCACAAATTTGAATCTAACGCCAAAATGATAACAATCTGATAAAAACAACAAAGTTTCTTATGTAAATCTTTTAACCTTAATTCCAATGCAAGTTCGTTACGTTTTCTCAGTGCATTGAGGTTAATAGCAATGTATCGATAGTTCTAAACTATTTCATGCGAAATTCTAACCAAGTGGCCCCACAGTGACGTTACCAAGTGAGGGGGTGAGATAGGTCAGTACCTGATGGTGACTTTCTATTCATAAGTAAAATCTTCATTTATAAATAAATAAATAAAAAAACGAAATTCCTCACCACCCCACCCCCTCTCACACACACACTTGGTCGATACAATGTAACAAAAATATTTTTTTTAATAAAAAAAGGAATGGGAGATCCGACCACACTATTTTATTGCATTAATGTAACACTGCCAGAAACCATTTCAAAGATCCCGCTTCATTCACCTGAAGTGCGTGACCACGAAGCTGTTAGCATCAGCAGGGTCAGTGACATAACTCTGTCTTCCGAGGTGGGCATTGTGTCAAAGGGTTATGTCAGTTCAAAGTCCAGTATGTGACAGACTGTCAACGAAGGTGAGAACTTCTGAGTTTACGGTGGCCGTGAGGAGAGTAAACAATAAATAAAATGACTAAAAAGTTCATGAACAAAAGTAGATTGTAACAAATGTTGTTTTTTTTTCTTTTTTTTTCTCACTTAATTAAAATCAATATTGAAGAAGAGACTGAAATTTTACTTACTTAGATATGAGCACAATTTTATTAATTGTTTTTACTGTTATTTCTAATTTACATATATAAAACAATTATTAAATTGAAATAACACATGTAATATGTATACATATATATTTGTTTTCAAAGTATATTAAATTATAATACAAATAAAATGAAGGATTATAAAATTTATGAAATAAAATGATGACCTTAAAGCTGAAATATTTACATGCTTGTATTATTTATGGATAACTTTTTAATATACGTCATTATCTTGATCATGTTGACATTGGGAAGAAATTGTTTTGATTTTCTCGATCCATCAAAAAGGGTGTGTAGTGTGTGTATTTGTTATTGAAATGAATAATATTTAGAGTTAGAGAGATTCACTTCCTGTCGTGCAGTTTTGTGCATTTTATAAATACCAGAACTAAAATATTAGTGCCTTGATCTCAATGGGTGTGAAATAATTTATTATTATATTATGAATTCATTGAATTGCATAAATAACCGAAACAATATCACAATGACAATCGCAAAACATGCGTGAGCATATACCTATATACACTCATATATATATATATATATATATATATTATATATATATATATATATATATATATATATATATATACCCGGTAAATATATTTTAAGAAATTTGACTCATAAATTATCTGATCTGAGTTGGATAGCCTAAAATATTTGTTAATGAATATTGTAATTTTTGTACGAAACGTGTTTAATTATTTTTTTAAAGTTAGAAACCAAGTTTTCGACTATAAATGCTTTATATTCGAGACATAACTAAAAGAATGTTCCTTATAATACGCAGCGCAACACAATAAAAATATCTAAAATTTTAGTCATGTCTCGTAAAATATGTTTAATATAATGCGCACCGATCGGGAATATATTTTTAGAAAGTATCGTCAATATAATCCGCACCGCACAGCGTGACAGGAAAGATTGTTCAATATAATACGCATCGCGACACTCGAGCACAAAAACTAACATGATATATAGAGATAAATATAGATTATCTAAAAAGTTATTACTTTAATTAGAGTACATTCGATCGATCTGAAATTTTGTTACATCATTTGTATCATCGGCACGAGTATGGCTGCAAAATTTCAGGTAGCTAGCTTACGAGGAAATGGGTTAAAAGTCGATCCAAAGTTTTTTCGGCATTCAAGCAAGCAAGCAAGGCCTCAAGCAGACGATGCGAGTTAATATAAAGGATTTAAAAAGTGATTTAAATTTGCCGAATTTGTTTTAATAAAAATTAAACAAATTATTATAAGCGAGGATTAATTAATGTATAAATTATAAATAAAATTATCCTTTAATTGAATGAGTCAAAACATGACATCAAACACAATTTTATGTACATTTAGTCTTCAAAATATTATTATTCGAAAATGTATTTACTTAAAAACAGCTTTAAATATGTTGGTCTGGCCGTTGTTTTACTTTTTACTTCAATAAGGTTTGATCTAAAACATGAGACAAATACGACCAGCGCTAATATTGTAACTGTCCAGCTTCCTTGACTTAAAAATTAACTGACTCTTTGATATTTTCTGTAACAATTACATTGTGTTTATCAGTAATGCCAGAATAATGAAATATTTCCCGTACAAAAAAATGAATGCAAAATTCGATGCTTTCTTTTTATTATTTCTTTTAATAACATGTTCATTCATTGCAGTAATGGGGTGAGACTGCAATCAGGCTTTTAAATAGGATAATGTATAACATAAAAACAGGGTATTAGTAGGCCTGACAGGACGTAACACAACAGCGAACGTTTCGGCAAAGAGCCTTCCTCAACGGAAAAATAGTACACAAATAAAACGAATATAACGAAATAATAAAAACACTTAGCTGCGGTGAAATCCAAGCAGTCCAGTAGATATCCAGTAAAATTTTTCTATGATAACAGGTGAAATGAGTGAACCTATCCACTGCACATAAAAACCGTTGAGCGCTCATCACAACTGTCTATCATCTACAAGGCGACGAAACATAAATACAAATGTGTATGAATATTAACAAACATTAAAAGTTCCACAACTTTGATCATATACATGCTACTGTCATATTAATTAGAAATATTTATCTATATGCAAAAGAATATGCTGTCCAGTAACATGTAGTCACGTGTCAGGTAACAGTTTGCTGTCTAGTAACAGGTACACACGTGTCAGGCAATGGTTCGCTGTCCAGTAACAGGTACACACGTGTCAGGCAATGGTTTGCTGTCCAGTAACAGGTACACACGTGTCAGGTAACGGTTTGCTGTCCAGTAACAGGTACACACGTTTCAGGTAATGGTTTGCTGTCCAGTAACAGGTACACACGTGTCAGGTAATGGTTTGCTGTCCATTAACAGGTACACACGTGTAAGGTAATGATTTGCTGACCAGTAACATGTACACACGTGTAAGGTAATGATTTGCTGTCCAGTAACAGGTACACACGTGTCAGGTTATTGTTTGCTGACCAGTAACAGGTACTCACGTGTTAGATAGGTTTGCTGTCCAGTAACAGGTACTCACGAGTTAGATAGGTTTGCTGTCCAGTAACAGGTACACACGTGTCAGGTAATGTTTTGCTGACCAGTAACAGGTACTCGGATGTCAGGCAAGGTTTGATGTCCAGTAACAGGTACTCACGAGTTAGATAGGTTTGCTGTCCAGTAACAGGTACACACGTGTCAGGTAATGGTTTGCTGTAAAGTAACAGGTACACACGTGTCAGGTAACGCTTTGCTGTCCAGTAACAGGTACACACCTGTCAGGTAATGGTTTGCTGTCCAGTAACAGGTACACACGTGTCTGGTAATGGTTTGCTGTACAGTAACAGGTACTCACGTGTCGGTTAAAGGTTTGCTGTCCATTAACAGGTACTCACGTGTCAGGTAATGGTTTGCTGACCAGTAACAGGTATACACGTGTCAGGTAATGGTTTGCTGTCCAGTAACAGGTACACACGTGTCAGGTAATGGTTTGCTGACCAGTAACAGGTACTCACGAGTTAGATAGGTATGTTGTCCAGTAACAGGTACACACGTGTCAGGTAATGGTTTGCTATCCAGTAACAGGTACACATTTGTTAGGTAATGGTTTGCTGTCCAGTAAGAGGTACTCACGTGTCAGGTAATGGTTTGCTGACCAGAAACAGGTACACACGTGTCAGGTAATTGTTTGCTGCCCAGTAACAGGTACACACGTGTCAGGTAATGTTTTGCTGTCCAATAACAGGTACACACGTGTCAGGTAATGGTAAGCTGTCCAGTAACAGGTACACACGTGTCAGGTAATGGTTTGCTGTCCAGCAACAGGTACTTACGAGTTAGATAGGTTTGCTCTCAAGTTACAGGTACAACCGTGTCAGGTAATGGTTTGCTGACCAGTAACAGGTACATCCGTGTTATGTAATGATTTGCTGTCCAGTAACAGGTAGTCACGTGTCAGGTAACGGTTTGCTGTCCAGTAACAGGTACACACATGTCAGGTAATGGTTTGCTGACCAGTAACAGGTACACACGTATCAGGTAATGGTTTGCTTACCAGTAACAGGTAAACACGTGTCACTTAATGGTTTGCTGTCCAGTAACAGGTACTCAGATGTCAGGCAAGGATTGCTGTCCAGTAACAGGTACTCACGAGTTAGATAGGTTTGTTGTCCAGTAACAGGTAGTCACGGGTCAAGTAACGGTTTGCTGTCCAGTAACAGGTAAACACGTGTCAGATAATGGTTTGATGACCAGTAACAGGTACACACGTGTCAGGTAATGTTTTGCTGACCAGTAACAGGTACTCGGATGTCAAGCAAGGTTTGATGTCCAGTAACAGGTACTCACGAGTTAGATAGGTTTGCTGTCCAGTAACAGGTACACACGTGTCAGGTAATGGTTTGCTGTAAAGTAACAGGTACACACGTGTCAGGTAACGCTTTGCTGTCCAGTAACAGGTACACACCTGTCAGGTAATGGTTTGCTGTCCAGTAACAGGTACACACGTGTCTGGTAATGGTTTGCTGTACAGTAACAGGTACTCACGTGTCGGTTAAAGGTTTGCTGTCCATTAACAGGTACTCACGTGTCAGGTAATGGTTTGCTGACCAGTAACAGGTATACACGTGTCAGGAAATGGTTTGCTGTCCAGTAACAGGTACACACGTGTCAGGTAATGGTTTGCTGACCAGTAACAGGTACTCACGAGTTAGATAGGTATGTTGTCCAGTAACAGGTACACACGTGTCAGGTAATGGTTTGCTATCCAGTAACAGGTACACATTTGTTAGGTAATGGTTTGCTGTCCAGTAAGAGGTACTCACGTGTCAGGTAATGGTTTGCTGACCAGAAACAGGTACACACGTGTCAGGTAATTGTTTGCTGCCCAGTAACAGGTACACACGTGTCAGGTAATGTTTTGCTGTCCAATAACAGGTACACACGTGTCAGGTAATGGTAAGCTGTCCAGTAACAGGTACACACGTGTCAGGTAATGGTTTGCTGTCCAGCAACCGGTACTTACGAGTTAGATAGGTTTGCTCTCAAGTTACAGGTACACACGTGTCAGGTAATGGTTTGCTGACCAGTAACAGGTACATCCGTGTTATGTAATGATTTGCTGTCCAGTAACAGGTAGTCACGTGTCAGGTAACGGTTTGCTGTCCAGTAACAGGTACACACATGTCAGGTAATGGTTTGCTGACCAGTAACAGGTACACACGTATCAGGTAATGGTTTGCTTACCAGTAACAGGTAAACACGTGTCACTTAATGGTTTGCGGACCAGTAACAGGTACTCAGATGTCAGGCAAGGATTGCTGTCCAGTAACAGGTACTCACAAGTTAGATAGGTTTGTTGTCCAGTAACAGGTAGTCACGGGTCAAGTAACGGTTTGCTGTCCAGTAACAGGTAAACACGTGTCAGATAATGGTTTGATGACCAGTAACAGGTACACACGTGTCAGGTAATGGTTTGCTGTCCATTAACAGGTACACACGTTTCAGTTAATGGTTTGCTGTCCATTAACAGGTACACAAGTGTAAGGTAATGGTTTGCTGACCAGTAGCAGGTACACACTTGTCAGGTAATGGTTTGCTGACCAGTAATAGGTACACACGTGTCAGGTAATGGTTTGCTGACCAGTAACAGGTACACACATGTAACTTAATGGTTTGTGGACCTGTAACAGGTACTCAGATATCAGGCAAGGTTTGCTGTCCAGTAACAGGTACTCACGAGTTAGATAGGTTTGCTGTCCAGTAACAGGTACTCACGTGTCAGGTAATGGTTTGCTGTCCAGTAACAGGTACACACGTGTCAGGTAATGGTTTGCTGTCCAGTAACAGGTACACACGTGTCAGGTAATGGTTTGCTGTCCAGTAACAGGTACACACGTGTCAGGTAACGGTTTGCTGTCCAGTAACAGGTACACACGTGTCAGGCAAGGTTTGCTGTCCAGTAACAGGTACTCACGAGTTAGATAGGTTTGCTGTCCAGTAACAGGTACACACGTGTCAGGTAATGGTTTGCTGACCAGTAACAGGTACTCACGTGTTAGATAGGTTTGCTGTCCAGTAACAGGTACTACCGAGTTAGATAGGTTTGCTGTTAAGTAACAGGTACACACGTGTCAGGTAATGGTTTGCTGTCCAGTAACAGGTACACACGTGTCAGGTAATGGTTTGCTGACCAGTAACAGGTACACACGTGTAAGGCAAGGTTTGCTGTCCAGTAATAGGTACTCACGAGTTAGCTAGGTTTGCTGTCCAGTAACAGGTACACACGTGTCAGGTAATGCTTAACTGTCCAGTAACAGGTACACACGTGTCACTTAATGGTTTGCAGTCCAGTAACAGGTACACACGTGTCAGGTAACGGTTTGCTGTCCAGTAACAGGTACACACGTAGCAGGCAAGGTTTGCTGTCCAGTAACAGGTATTCACGAGTTAGATAGGTTTGCTGTCTAGTAACAGGTACACACGTGTCAGGTAATGGTTTGCTGACAAGTAACAGGTACTCACGTGTTGGATAGGTTTGCTGTCCAGTAACAGGTACTCACAAGTTAGATAGGTTTGCTGTCCAGTAACAGGTACACACGTGTCAGGTAATGGTTTGCTTTCCAGTAACAGGTACACACGTGTCAGGTAACGGTTTGCTGTCCAGTAACAGTTACACAAGTGTCAGGTAATGGTTTGCTGACCGGTAAAAGGTACTCACGTATCAGGTAATGGGATGCTGTCCAGTAACAGGTACACACGTGTCAGGTAATGGTTTGCTGACCAGTAACAGGTACTCACGAGTTTGATAGGTTTGCTGTCCAGTAACATGTACACACGTGTCAGGTAATGGTTTGCTGTCCAGTAACAGGTACACTCATGTCAGGTAATGGTTTGCTGACAAGTAACAGGTACACACGTGTCAGGTAATGGTTTGCTGACCAGTTACAGGTACACACGTGTCACTTAAAGGTTTGCTGACCAGTAACAGGTACTCAGATGTCAGGCAAGGTTTGCTGTCCAGTAACAGGTACTCACGAGTTAGATAGGTTTGTTGTCCAGTAACAGGTACACACATGTCACTTAATGGTTTGTGGACCTGTAACAGGTACACTCATGTCAGGTAATGGTTTGCTGACAAGTAACAGGTAGGCACGTGTCAAGTAACGGTTTGCTGTCCAGTAACAGGTACACACGTGTCATGTAATGGTTTGCTGACCAGTAGCAGGTACACACTTGTCAGGTAATGGTTTGCTCACCAGTAACAGGTACACACGTGTCAGGTAATAGTTTGCTGACCAGTAACAGGTACACACATGTCACTTAATGGTTTGTGGACCTGTAACAGGTACTCAGATGTCAGGCAAGGTTTGCTGTCCAGTAACAGGTACTAACGAGTTAGATAGGTTTGCTGTCCAGTAACAGGTACTCACGTGTCAGGAAATGGTTTGCTGTCCAGTAACAGGTACACACGTGTCAGGTAACGGTTTGCTGTCCAGTAACAGGTACACACGTGTCAGGTAATGGTTTGCTGTCCAGTAACAGGTACACACGTATCAGGTAACGGTTTGCTGTCCAGTAACAGGTACACACGTTTCAGGCAAGGTTTGCTGTCCAGTAACAGGTACACACGTGTCAGGTAATGGTTTGCTGACCAGTAACAGGTACTCACGTGTTAGATAGGTTTGCTGTCCAGTAACACGTACTCACGAGTTAGATAGGTTTGGTGTCCAGTAACAGGTACACACGTGTCAGGTAATGGTTTGATGACCAGTAACAGGTACTCGGGTGTTAGATAGGTTTGCTGTCCAGTAACAGGCGCTCACGAGTTAGATAGGTTTGCTGTCCAGTAACAGGTACACACGTGTCAGGTAATGGTTTGCTGTCCAGTAACAGGTACACACGTGTCAGGTAACGGTTTGCTGTCCAGTAACAGGTACACATGTGTCAGGTTATGGTTTGCTGACCGGTAAAAGGTACTCATGTGTCAGGTAATGGGATGCTGTCCAGTAACAGGTACACACGTGTCAGGTAATGGTTTTCTGACCAGTAATAAGTACTCACGAGTTGGATAGGTTTGCTGTCCAGTAACAGGTACACACGTATCAGGTAATGGTTTGCTGTCCAGTAACAGGTACACACGTGTCAGGTAATGGTTTGCTGACCAGTAACAGGTACACACATGTCACTTAATGGTTTGTGGACCTGTAACAGGTACTCAGATGTCAGGCAAGGTTTGCTGTCCAGTAACAGGTACACACGTGTCAGGTAACAATTTGCTGTCCAGTAACAGGTACTCACGTGTTGGATAGGTTTGCTGTCCAGTAACAGGTACTCACAAGTTAGATAGGTTTGCTGTCCAGTAACAGGTACACACGTGTCAGGTAATGGTTTGCTTTCCAGTAACAGGTACACACGTGTCAGGTAACGGTTTGCTGTCCAGTAACAGTTACACAAGTGTCAGGTAATGGTTTGCTGACCGGTAAAAGGTACTCACGTATCAGGTAATGGGATGCTGTCCAGTAACAGGTACACACGTGTCAGGTAATGGTTTGCTGACCAGTAACAGGAACTCACGAGTTTGATAGGTTTGCTGTCCAGTAACATGTACACACGTGTCAGGTAATGGTTTGCTGTCCAGTAACAGGTACACTCATGTCAGGTAATGGTTTGCTGACAAGTAACAGGTACACACGTGTCAGGTAATGGTTTGCTGACCAGTTACAGGTACACACGTGTCACTTAAAGGTTTGCTGACCAGTAACAGGTACTCAGATGTCAGGCAAGGTTTGCTGTCCAGTAACAGGTACTCACGAGTTAGATAGGTTTGTTGTCCAGTAACAGGTACACTCATGTCAGGTAATGGTTTGCTGACAAGTAACAGGTAGGCACGTGTCAAGTAACGGTTTGCTGTCCAGTAACAGGTACACACGTGTCAGGTAATGGTTTGCTGACCAGTAGCAGGTACACACTTGTCAGGTAATGGTTTGCTCACCAGTAACAGGTACACACGTGTCAGGTAATAGTTTGCTGACCAGTAACAGGTACACACATGTCACTTAATGGTTTGTGGACCTGTAACAGGTACTCAGATGTCAGGCAAGGTTTGCTGTCCAGTAACAGGTACTAACGAGTTAGATAGGTTTGCTGTCCAGTAACAGGTACTCACGTGTCAGGAAATGGTTTGCTGTCCAGTAACAGGTACACACGTGTCAGGTAACGGTTTGCTGTCCAGTAACAGGTACACACGTGTCAGGTAATGGTTTGCTGTCCAGTAACAGGTACACACGTATCAGGTAACGGTTTGCTGTCCAGTAACAGGTACACACGTTTTAGGCAAGGTTTGCTGTCCAGTAACAGGTACACACGTGTCAGGTAATGGTTTGCTGACCAGTAACAGGTACTCACGTGTTAGATAGGTTTGCTGTCCAGTAACAGGTACTCACGAGTTAGATAGGTTTGGTGTCCAGTAACAGGTACACACGTGTCAGGTAATGGTTTGATGACCAGTAACAGGTACTCGGGTGTTAGATAGGTTTGCTGTCCAGTAACAGGCGCTCACGAGTTAGATAGGTTTGCTGTCCAGTAACAGGTACACACGTGTCAGGTAATGGTTTGCTGTCCAGTAACAGGTACACACGTGTCAGGTAACGGTTTGCTGTCCAGTAACAGGTACACAAGTGTCAGGTTATGGTTTGCTGACCGGTAAAAGGTACTCATGTGTCAGGTAATGGGATGCTGTCCAGTAACAGGTACACACGTGTCAGGTAATGGTTTTCTGACCAGTAATAAGTACTCACGAGTTGGATAGGTTTGCTGTCCAGTAACAGGTACACACGTATCAGGTAATGGTTTGCTGTCCAGTAACAGGTACACACGTGTCAGGTAATGGTTTGCTGACCAGTAACAGGTACACACATGTCACTTAATGGTTTGTGGACCTGTAACAGGTACTCAGATGTCAGGCAAGGTTTGCTGTCCAGTAACAGGTACACACGTGTCAGGTAACAATTTGCTGTCCAGTAACAGGTACACACGTGTCAGGTAATGGTTTGCTGTCCAGTAACAGGTACACACGTGTCAGGTAATGGTTTGGTGTCCAGTAACAGGTACACACGTGTCAGGTAACGGTTTGCTGTCCAGTAACAGGTACACACGTTTCAGGCAAGGTTTGATGTCCAGTAACAGGTACTCACGAGTTAGATAAGTTTGCTGTCCAGTAACAGGTACACACGTGTCAGGTAATGGTTTGCTGACCAGTAACAGGTACTCAAGTGTTAGATAGGTTTGCTGTCCAGTAACAGGTACTCACGAGTTAGATAGGTTTGCTGTCCAGTAACAGGTACACACGTGTCAGGTAATGTTTTGCTGTCCAGTAACAGGTACACACGTGTCAGGTAATGGTTTGCTGTCCAGTAACAGGTACACACGTGTCAGGTAATGGTTTGCTGTCCAGTAACAGGTACAAACGTGTTAGGTAACGGTTTGCTGTCCAGTAACAGGTACGCACGTGTCAGGCAAGGTTTGCTGTCCAGTAACAGGTACTCACGAGTTAGATAGGTTTGCTGTCCAGTAACAGGTACACACGTGTCAGGTAATGGTTTGCTGACCAGTAACAGGTACACACGTGTAAGGCAAGGTTTGCTGTCCAGTAACAGGTACTCACGAGTTATCTAGGTTTGCTGTCCAGTAACAGGTACACACGTGTCAGGTAATGGTTAATTGTCCAGTAACAGGTACACACGTGTCACTTAATGGTTTGCGGTCCAGTAACAGGTACACACGTGTCAGGTAACGGTTTGCTGTCCAGTAACAGGTACACACGTGTCAGGCAAGGTTTGCTGTCCAGTAACAGGTACTCACGAGTAAAATAGGTTTGCTGTCCAGTAACAGGTACTCACGTGTTGGATAGGTTTGCTGTCAAGTAACAGGTACTCACGAGTTAGATAGGTTTGCTGTCCAGTAACAGGTACACACGTGTCAGGTAATGGTTTGCTTTCCAGTAACAGGTACACACGTGTCAGGTAACGGTTTGCTGTCCAGTAACAGGTACACACGTGTCAGGCAAGGTTTGCTGTCCAGTAACAGGTACTCACGAGTAAGATAGGTTTGCTGTCTAGTAACAGGTACACACGTGTCAGGCAAGGTTTGCTGTCCAGTAACAGGTACTCACGAGTAAGATAGGTTTGCTGTCCAGTAACAGGTACTCACGTGTTGGATAGGTTTGCTGTCAAGTAACAGGTACTCACGAGTTAGATAGGTTTGCTGTCCAGTAACAGGTACACACGTGTCAGGTAATGGTTTGCTTTCCAGTAACAGGTACATACGTGTCAGGTAACGGTTTGCTGTCCAGTAACAGTTACACAAGTGTCAGGTAATGGTTAGCTGACCGATAAAAGGTACTCACGTGTCAGGTAATGTGATGCTGTCCAGTAACAGGTACACACGTGTCAGGTAATGGTTTGCGGACCAGTAATAGGTACTCACGAGTTGGATAGGTTTGCTGTCCAGTAACAGGTAGTCACGTGTCAGGTAACGGTTTGCTGTCCAGTAACATGTACACATGTGTCCGGTTATGGTTTGCTGTCCAGTAACAGGTACACTCATGTCAGGTAATGGTTTGCTGACAAGTAACAGGTACACACGTGTCAGGTAATGGTTTGCTGACCAGTAACAGGTACACACGTGTCAGGTAATGGTTTGCTGACCAGTAACAGGTACACACATGTCACTTAATGGTTTGTGGACCTGTAACAGGTACTCAGATGTCAGGCAAGGTTTGCTGTCCAGTAACAGGTACTCACGAGTTAGATAGGTTTGCTGTCCAGAAACAGGTACTCACGTGTCAGGAAATGGTTTGCTGACCAGTAACAGGTACTCACGTGTTAGATAGGTTTGCTGTCCAGTAACAGGTACACACGTATCAGGTAATGGTTTGCTGTCCAGTAACAGGTACACACGTGTCAGGTAACGGTTTGCTGTTTAGTAACTGGTACAAACGTGTCAGTTAATGGTTTGCTGACCAGTAGCAGGTACACACTAGTCCAGTAATGGTTTGCTGACCAGTAATAGGTACACACGTGTCAGGTAATGGTTTGCTGACCAGTAACAGGAACACACATGTCACTTAATGGTTTGTGGACCTGTAACAGGTACTCAGATGTCAGGCAAGGTTTGCTGTCCAGTAACAGGTACTCACGAGTTAGATAGGTTTGCTGTCCAGTAACAGGTACTCACGTGTCAGGTAATGGTTTGCTGACCAGTAACAGGTACTCACGTGTTAGATAGGTTTGCTGTCCAGTAACAGGTACACACGTATCAGGTAATGGTTAGCTGTCCAGTAACAGGTACACACGTGTCAGGTAACGGTTTGCTGTCCAGTAACAGGTACAAACGTGTCAGTTAATGGTTTGCTGACCAGTAGCAGGTACACACTAGTCCGGTAATGGTTTGCTGACCAGTAATAGGTACACACTTGTCAGGTAATGGTTTGCTGACCAGTAACAGGTACACACATGTCACTTAATGGTTTGTGGACCTGTAACAGGTACTCAGATGTCAGGCAAGGTTTGCTGTCCAGTAACAGGTACATACGAGTTAGATAGGTTTGCTGTCCAGTAACAGGTACACACGTGTCAGGTAATGGTTTGCTGTCCAGTAACAGGTACACACGTGTCAGGTAATAGTTTGCTGTCCAGTAACAGGTACACACGTGTCAGGTAACGGTTTGCTGTCCAGTAACAGGTACACACGTGTCAGGTAATGGTTTGCTGTCCAGTAACAGGTACACACGTGTCAGGTAATGGTTTGCTGTCCAGTAACAGGTACAAAACGTGTCAGGTAACGGTTTGCTGTCCAGTAACAGGTACACACGTGTCAGGCTAGGTTTGCTGTCCAGTAACAGGTACTCACGAGTTAGATAGGTTTGCTGTCCAGTAACAGGTACACACGTGTCAGGTAATGGTTTGCTGACCAGTAACAGGTACACACGTGTAAGGCAAGGTTTGCTGTCCAGTAACAGGTACTCACGAGTGAGCTAGGTTTGCTGTCCAGTAACAGGTACAAACGTGTCACTTAATGGTTTGCGGTCCAGTAACAGGTACACACGTGTCAGGTAACGGTTTGCTGTCCAGTAACAGGTACACGCGTGTCAGGCAAGGTTTGCTGTCCAGTAACAGGTGCTCATGAGTTAGATAGGTTTGTTGTCCAGTAACAGGTAGGCACGTGTCAAGTAACGGTTTGCTGTCCAGTAACAGGTACACACGTGTCAGGTAATGGTTTGCTGACCAGTAGCAGGTACACACTTGTCAGGTAATGGTTTGCTGACCAGTAACAGGTACACACGTGTCAGGTAATGGTTTGCTGACCAGTAACAGGTACACACATGTCACTTAATGGTTTGTGGACCTGTAACAGGTACTCAGATGTCAGGCAAGGTTTGCTGTTCAGTAACAGGTACTCACGAGTTAGATAGGTTTGCTGTCCAGTAACAGGTACTCACGTGTCAGGTAATGGTTTGCTGTCCAGTAACAGGTACACACGTGTCAGGTAACGGTTTGCTGTCCAGTAACAGGTACACACGTGTCAGGTAATGGTTTTCTGACCAGTAATAGGTACTCACGAGTTGGATAGGTTTGCTGTCCAGTAACAGGTACACACGTATCAGGTAATGGTTTGCTGTCCAGTAACAGGTACACACGTGTCAGGTAACGGTTTGCTGTCCAGTAACAGGTACACACGTGTCCGATAATGGTTTGCTGAACAGTAACAGGTACACACGTGTCACTTAATGGTTTGCTGACCAGTAACAGGTACTCAGATGTCAGGCAAGGTTTGCTGTCCAGTAACAGGTACACACGTGTCAGGTAACGGTTTGCTGTCCAGTAACAGGTACACACGTGTCAGGTAATGGTTTGCTGACCAGTAACAGGTACTCACGAGTAGGATAGGTTTGCTGTCCAGTAACAGGTACACACGTGTCAGGTAATGGTTTGCTGTCCAGTAACAGGTACACACGTGTCAGGTAACGGTTTGCTGTCCAGTAACAGGTACACACGTGTCCGATAATTGTTTGCTGACCAGTAACAGGTACACACGTGTCACTTAATGGTTTGCTGACCAGTAACAGGTACTCACGATGTCAGGCAAGGTTTGCTGTCCAGTAACAGGTACACATGTGTCAGATAGGTTTGCTGTCCAGTAACAGGTACACGCATGTCAGGTAACGGTTTGCTGACAGTAACAGGTACACACGTGTCAGGTAATGGTTTGCTGACCAGTAACAGGTACACACGTGTCAGGTAATGGTTTGCTGACCAGTAACAGGTACACACATGTCACTTAATGGTTTGTGGACCTGTAACAGGTACTCAGATGTCAGGCAAGGTTTGCTGTCCAGTAACAGGTACTCACGAGTTAGATAGGTTTGCTGTCCAGTAACAGGTACTCACGTGTCAGGTAATGGTTTGCTGACCAGTAACAGGTACTCACGTGTTAGATAGGTTTGCTGTCCAGTAACAGGTACACACGTATCAGGTAATGGTTTGCTGTCCAGTAACAGGTACACACGTGTCAGGTAACGGTTTGCTGTTTAGTAACAGGTACAAACGTGTCAGTTAATGGTTTGCTGACCAGTAGCAGGTACACACTAGTCCAGTAATGGTTTGCTGACCAGTAATAGGTACACACGTGTCAGGTAATGGTTTGCTGACCAGTAACAGGTACACACATGTCACTTAATGGTTTGTGGACCTGTAACAGGTACTCAGATGTCAGGCAAGGTTTGCTGTCCAGTAACAGGTACTCACGAGTTAGATAGGTTTGCTGTCCAGTAACAGGTACTCACGTGTCAGGTAATGGTTTGCTGACCAGTAACAGGTACTCACGTGTTAGATAGGTTTGCTGTCCAGTAACAGGTACACACGTATCAGGTAATGGTTTGCTGTCCAGTAACAGGTACACACGTGTCAGGTAACGGTTTGCTGTCCAGTAACAGGTACAAACGTGTCAGTTAATGGTTTGCTGACCAGTAGCAGGTACACACTAGTCCGGTAATGGTTTGCTGACCAGTAATAGGTACACACAGTGTCAGGTAATGGTTTGCTGACCAGTAACAGGTACACACATGTCACTTAATGGTTTGTGGACCTGTAACAGGTACTCAGATGTCAGGCAAGGTTTGCTGTCCAGTAACAGGTACATACGAGTTAGATAGGTTTGCTGTCCAGTAACAGGTACACACGTGTCAGGTAATGGTTTGCTGTCCAGTAACAGGTACACACGTGTCAGGTAATGGTTTGCTGTCCAGTAACAGGTACACACGTGTCAGGTAACGGTTTGCTGTCCAGTAACAGGTACACACGTGTCAGGTAATGGTTTGCTGTCCAGTAACAGGTACACACGTGTCAGGTAATGGTTTGCTGTCCAGTAACAGGTACAAACGTGTCAGGTAACGGTTTTGCTGTCCAGTAACAGGTACACACGTGTCAGGCTAGGTTTGCTGTCCAGTAACAGGTACTCACGAGTTAGATAGGTTTGCTGTCCAGTAACAGGTACACACGTGTCAGGTAATGGTTTGCTGACCAGTAACAGGTACACACGTGTAAGGCAAGGTTTGCTGTCCAGTAACAGGTACTCACGAGTGAGCTAGGTTTGCTGTCCAGTAACAGGTACAAACGTGTCACTTAATGGTTTGCGGTCCAGTAACAGGTACACACGTGTCAGGTAACGGTTTGCTGTCCAGTAACAGGTACACGCGTGTCAGGCAAGGTTTGCTGTCCAGTAACAGGTACTCATGAGTTAGATAGGTTTGTTGTCCAGTAACAGGTAGGCACTTGTCAAGTAACGGTTTGCTGTCCAGTAACAGGTACACACGTGTCAGGTAATGGTTTGCTGACCAGTAGCAGGTACACACTTGTCAGGTAATGGTTTGCTGACCAGTAACAGGTACACACGTGTCAGGTAATGGTTTGCTGACCAGTAACAGGTACACACATGTCACTTAATGGTTTGTGGACCTGTAACAGGTACTCAGGTGTCAGGCAAGGTTTGCTGTTCAGTAACAGGTACTCACGAGTTAGATAGGTTTGCTGTCCAGTAACAGGTACTCACGTGTCAGGTAATGGTTTGCTGTCCAGTAACAGGTACACACGTGTCAGGTAACGGTTTGCTGTCCAGTAACAGGTACACACGTGTCAGGTAATGGTTTGCTGTCCAGTAACAGGTACACACGTGTCAGGTAACGGTTTGCTGTCCAGTAACAGGTACACACGTGTCAGGTAATGGTTTGCTGTCCAGTAACAGGTACACACGTTTCAGCCAAGGTTTGCTGTCCAGTAACAGGTACACACGTGTCAGGTAATGGTTTGCTGACCAGTAACAGGTACTAACGTGTTAGATAGGTTTGCTGTCCAGTAACAGGTACTCACGAGTTAGATAGGTTTGGTGTCCAGTAACAGGTACACACGTGTCAGGTAATGGTTTGCTGACCAGTAACAGGTACTCGGGTGTTAGATAGGTTTGCTGTCCAGTAACAGGCGCTCACGAGTTAGATAGGTTTGCTGTCCAGTAACAGGTACACACGTGTCAGGTAATGGTTTGCTGTCCAGTAACAGGTACACACGTGTCAGGTAACGGTTTGCTTTCCAGTAACAGGTACACAAGTGTCAGGTTATGGTTTGCTGACCGGTAAAAGGTACTCATGTGTCAGGTAATGGGATGCTGTCCAGTAACAGGTTCACACGTGTCAGGTAATGGTTTTCTGACCAGTAATAAGTACTCACGAGTTGGATAGGTTTGCTGTCCAGTAACAGGTACACACGTATCAGGTAATGGCTTGCTGTCCAGTAACAGGTACACACGTGTCAGGTAACGGTTTGCTGTCCAGTAACAGGTACACACGTGTCAGGTAATGGTTTTGCTGACCAGTAACAGGTACACACGTGTCAGGTAATGGTTTGCTGACCAGTAACAGGTACACACATGTCACTTAATGGTTTGTGGACCTGTAACAGGTACTCAGATGTCAGGCAAGGTTTGCTGTCCAGTAACAGGTACACACGTGTCAGGTAACGGTTTGCTGTCCAGTAACAGCTACACACGTGTCAGGTAATGGTTTGCTGTCCAGTAACAGGTACACACGTGTCAGGTAATGGTTTGGTGTCCAGTAACAGGTACACACGTGTCAGGTAACGGTTTGCTGTCCAGTAACAGGTACACACGTTTCAGGCAAGGTTTGATGTCCAGTAACAGGTACTCACGAGTTAGATAAGTTTGCTGTCCAGTAACAGGTACACACGTGTCAGGTAATGGTTTGCTGACCAGTAACAGGTACTCACGTGTTAGATAGGTTTGCTGTCCAGTAACAGGTACTCACGAGTTAGATAGGTTTGCTGTCCAGTAACAGGTACACACGTGTCAGGTAATGGTTTGCTGTCCAGTTACAGGTACACACGTGTCAGTTAACGGTTTGCTGTCCAGTAACAGGTACAAACGTGTCAGTTAATGGTTTGCTGACCAGTAGCAGGTACATACTAGTCCGGTAATGGTTTGCTGACCAGTAATAGGTACACACGTGTCAGGTAATATTTTGCTGACCAATAACAGGTACACACATGTCACTTTATGGTTTGTGGACCTGTAACAGGTACTCAGATGTCAGGCAAGGTTCGCTCTCCAGTAACAGGTACATACGAGTTAGATAGGTTTGCTGTCCAGTAACAGGTACTCACGTGTCAGGTAATGGTTTGCTGTCCAGTAACAGGTACACACGTGTCAGTTAACGGTTTGCTGTCCAGTAACAGGTACACACGTGTCAGGTAATGTTTTGCTGTCCAGTAACAGGTACACACGTGTCAGGTAATGGTTTGCTGTCCAGTAACAGGTACACACGTGTCAGGTAACGGTTTGCTGTCCAGTAACAGGTACACACGTGTCAGGTAATGGTTTGCTGTCCAGTAACAGGTACACACGTGTCAGGTAATGGTTTGCTGTCCAGTAACAGGTACAAACGTGTCAGGTAACGGTTTGCTGTCCAGTAACAGGTACGCACGTGTCAGGCAAGGTTTGCTGTCCAGTAACAGGTACTCACGAGTTAGATAGGTTTGCTGTCCAGTAACAGGTACACACGTGTCAGGTAATGGTTTGCTGACCAGTAACAGGTACACACGTGTAAGGCAAGGTTTGATGTCCAGTAACAGGTACTCACGAGTTAGCTAGGTTTGCTGTCCAGTAACAGGTACACACGTGTCAGGTAATGGTTAATTGTCCAGTAACAGGTACACACGTGTCACTTAATGGTTTGCGGTCCAGTAACAGGTACACACGTGTCAGGTAACGGTTTGCTGTCCAGTAACAGGTACACACGTGTCAGGCAAGGTTTGCTGTCCAGTAACAGGTACTCACGAGTAAGATAGGTTTGCTGTCCAGTAACAGGTACTCACGTGTTGGATAGGTTTGCTGTCAAGTAACAGGTACTCACGAGTTAGATAGGTTTGCTGTCCAGTAACAGGTACACACGTGTCAGGTAATGGTTTGCTTTCCAGTAACAGGTACACACGTGTCAGTTAACGGTTTGCTGTCCAGTAACAGTTACACAAGTGTCAGGTAATGGTTTGCTGACCGGTAAAAGGTACTCACGTGTCAGGTAATGTGATGCTGTCCAGTAACAGGTACACACGTGTCAGGTAATGGTTTGCTGACCAGTAATAGGTACTCACGAGTTGGATAGGTTTGCTGTCCAGTAACAGGTAGTCACGTGTCAGGTAACGGTTTGCTGTCCAGTAACATGTACACATGTGTCAGGTAATGGTTTGCTGTCCAGTAACAGGTACACTCATGTCAGGTAATGGTTTGCTGACAAGTAACAGGTACACACGTGTCAGGTAATGGTTTGCTGACCAGTAACAGGTACACACGTGTCAGGTAATGGTTTGCTGACCAGTAACAGGTACACACATGTCACTTAATGGTTTGTGGACCTGTAACAGGTACTCAGATGTCAGGCAAGGTTTGCTGTCCAGTAACAGGTACACACGTGTCAGGTAACGGTTTGGTGTCCAGTAACAGGTACACACGTGTCAGGTAATGGTTTGCTGTCCAGTAACAGGTACACACGTGTCAGGTAATGGTTTGGTGTCCAGTAACAGGTACACACGTGTCAGGTAACGGTTTGCTGTCCAGTAACAGGTACACACGTTTCAGGCAAGGTTTGATGTCCAGTAACAGGTACTCACGAGTTAGATAAGTTTGCTGTCCAGTAACAGGTACACACGTGTCAGGTAATGGTTTGCTGACCAGTAACAGGTACTCACGTGTTAGATAGGTTTGCTGTCCAGTAACAGGTACTCACGAGTTAGATAGGTTTGCTGTCCAGTAACAGGTACACACGTGTCAGGTAATGGTTTGCTGTCCAGTTACAGGTACACACGTGTCAGTTAACGGTTTGCTGTCCAGTAACAGGTACAAACGTGTCAGTTAATGGTTTGCTGACCAGTAGCAGGTACACACTAGTCCGGTAATGGTTTGCTGACCAGTAATAGGTACACACGTGTCAGGTAATATTTTGCTGACCAATAACAGGTACACACATGTCACTTTATGGTTGTGGACCTGTAACAGGTACTCAGATGTCAGGCAAGGTTCGCTCTCCAGTAACAGGTACATACGAGTTAGATAGGTTTGCTGTCCAGTAACAGGTACTCACGTGTCAGGTAATGGTTTGCTGTCCAGTAACAGGTACACACGTGTCAGGTAACGGTTTGCTGTCCAGTAACAGGTACACACCTGTCAGGTAATGTTTTGCTGTCCAGTAACAGGTACACACGTGTCAGGTAATGGTTTGCTGTCCAGTAACAGGTACACACGTGTCCGGTAACGGTTTGCTGTCCAGTAACAGGTACACACGTGTCAGGTAATGGTTTGCTGTCCAGTAACAGGTACACACGTGTCAGGTAATGGTTTGCTGTCCAGTAACAGGTACAAACGTGTCAGGTAACGGTTTGCTGTCCAGTAACAGGTACGCACGTGTCAGGCAAGGTTTGCTGTCCAGTAACAGGTACTCACGAGTTAGATAGGTTTGCTGTCCAGTAACAGGTACACACGTGTCAGGTAATGGTTTGCTGACCAGTAACAGGTAAACACGTGTAAGGCAAGGTTTGCTGTCCAGTAACAGGTACTCACGAGTTAGCTAGGTTTGCTGTCCAGTAACAGGTACACACGTGTCAGGTAATGGTTAATTGTCCAGTAACAGGTACACACGTGTCACTTAATGGTTTGCGGTCCAGTAACAGGTACACACGTGTCAGGTAATGGTTTGCTGTCCAGTAACAGGTACACACGTGTCAGGCAAGGTTTGCTGTCCAGTAACAGGTACTCACGAGTAAGATAGGTTTGCTGTCCAGTAACAGGTACTCACGTGTTGGATAGGTTTGCTGTCAAGTAACAGGTACTCACGAGTTAGATAGGTTTGCTGTCCAGTAACAGGTACACACGTGTCAGGTAATGGTTTGCTTTCCAGTAACAGGTACACACGTGTCAGGTAACGGTTTGCTGTCCAGTAACAGTTACACAAGTGTCAGGTAATGGTTTGCTGACCGGTAAAAGGTACTCACGTGTCAGGTAATGTGATGCTGTCCAGTAACAGGTACACACGTGTCAGGTAATGGTTTGCTGACCAGTAATAGGTACTCACGAGTTGGATAGGTTTGCTGTCCAGTAACAGGTAGTCACGTGTCAGGTAACGGTTTGCTGTCCAGTAACATGTACACATGTGTCAGGTAATGGTTTGCTGTCCAGTAACAGGTACACTCATGTCAGGTAATGGTTTGCTGACAAGTAACAGGTACACACGTGTCAGGTAATGGTTTGCTGACCAGTAACAGGTACACACGTGTCAGGTAATGGTTTGCTGACCAGTAACAGGTACACACATGTCACTTAATGGTTTGTGGACCTGTAACAGGTACTCAGATGTCAGGCAAGGTTTGCTGTCCAGTAACAGGTACTCACGAGTTAGATAGGTTTGCTGTCCAGTAACAGGTACTCACGTGTCAGGTAATGGTTTGCTGACCAGTAACAGGTACTCACGTGTTAGATAGGTTTGCTGTCCAGTAACAGGTTCACACGTATCAGGTAATGGTTTGCTGTCCAGTAACAGGTACACACGTGTCAGGTAACGGTTTGCTGTTTAGTAACAGGTACAAACGTGTCAGTTAATGGTTTGCTGACCAGTAGCAGGTACACACTAGTCCAGTAATGGTTTGCTGACCAGTAATAGGTACACACGTGTCAGGTAATGGTTTGCTGACCAGTAACAGGTACACACATGTCACTTAATGGTTTGTGGACCTGTAACAGGTACTCAGATGTCAGGCAAGGTTTGCTGTCCAGTAACAGGTACTCACGAGTTAGATAGGTTTGCTGTCCAGTAACAGGTACTCACGTGTCAGGTAATGGTTTGCTGACCAGTAACAGGTACTCACGTGTTAGATAGGTTTGCTGTCCAGTAACAGGTACACACGTATCAGGTAATGGTTTGCTGTCCAGTAACAGGTACACACGTGTCAGGTAACGGTTTGCTGTCCAGTAACAGGTACAAACGTGTCAGTTAATGGTTTGCTGACCAGTAGCAGGTACACACTAGTCCGGTAATGGTTTGCTGACCAGTAATAGGTACACACAAGTTAGGTAATGGTTTGCTGACCAGTAACAGGTACACACATGTCACTTAATGGTTTGTGGACCTGTAACAGGTACTCAGATGTCAGGCAAGGTTTGCTGTCCAGTAACAGGTACATACGAGTTAGATAGGTTTGCTGTCCAGTAACAGGTACACACGTGTCAGGTAATGGTTTGCTGTCCAGTAACAGGTACACACGTGTCAGGTAATGGTTTGCTGTCCAGTAACAGGTACACACGTGTCAGGTAACGGTTTGCTGTCCAGTAACAGGTACACACGTGTCAGGTAATGGTTTGCTGTCCAGTAACAGGTACACAAGTGTCAGGTAATGGTTTGCTGTCCAGTAACAGGTACAAACGTGTCAGGTAACGGTTTGCTGTCCAGTAACAGGTACACACGTGTCAGGCTAGGTTTGCTGTCCAGTAACAGGTACTCACGAGTTAGATAGGTTTGCTGTCCAGTAACAGGTACACACGTGTCAGGTAATGGTTGGCTGACCAGTAACAGGTACACACGTGTAAGGCAAGGTTTGCTGTCCAGTAACAGGTACTCACGAGTGAGCTAGGTTTGCTGTCCAGTAACAGGTACAAACGTGTCACTTAATGGTTTGCGGTCCAGTAACAGGTACACACGTGTCAGGTAACAGTTTGCTGTCCAGTAACAGGTACACGCGTGTCAGGCAAGGTTTGCTGTCCAGTAACAGGTACTCATGAGTTAGATAGGTTTGTTGTCCAGTAACAGGTAGGCACGTGTCAAGTAACGGTTTGCTGTCCAGTAACAGGTACACACGTGTCAGGTAATGGTTTGCTGACCAGTAGCAGGTACACACTTGTCAGGTAATTGTTTGCTGACCAGTAACAGGTACACACGTGTCAGGTAATGGTTTGCTGACCAGTAACAGGTACACACATGTCACTTAATGGTTTGTGGACCTGTAACAGGTACTCAGATGTCAGGCAAGGTTTGCTGTTCAGTAACAGGTACTCACGAGTTAGATAGGTTTGCTGTCCAGTAACAGGTACTCACGTGTCAGGTAATGGTTTGCTGTCCAGTAACAGGTACACACGTGTCAGGTAACGGTTTGCTGTCCAGTAACAGGTACACACGTGTCAGGTAATGGTTTGCTGTCCAGTAACAGGTACACACGTATCAGGTAACGGTTTGCTGTCCAGTAACAGGTACACACGTTTCAGGCAAGGTTTGCTGTCCAGTAACAGGTACACACGTGTCAGGTAATGGTTTGCTGACCAGTAACAGGTACTCACGTGTTAGATAGGTTTGCTGTCCAGTAACAGGAACTCACGAGTTAGATAGGTTTGGTGTCCAGTAACAGGTACACACGTGTCAGGTAATGGTTTGATGACCAGTAACAGGTACTCGGGTGTTAGATAGGTTTGCTGTCCAGTAACAGGCGCTCACGAGTTAGATAGGTTTGCTGTCCAGTAACAGGTACACACGTGTCAGGTAATGGTTTGCTGTCCAGTAACAGGTACACACGTGTCAGGTAACGGTTTGCTGTCCAGTAACAGGTACACAAGTGTCAGGTTATGGTTTGCTGACCGGTAAAAGGTACTCATGTGTCAGGTAATGGGATGCTGTCCAGTAACAGGTACACACGTGTCAGGTAATGGTTTTCTGACCAGTAATAAGTACTCACGAGTTGGATAGGTTTGCTGTCCAGTAACAGGTACACACGTATCAGGTAATGGTTTGCTGTCCAGTAACAGGTACACACGTGTCAGGTAATGGTTTGCTGACCAGTAACAGGTACACACATGTCACTTAATGGTTTGTGGACCTGTAACAGGTACTCAGATGTCAGGCAAGGTTTGCTGTCCAGTAACAGGTACACACGTGTCAGGTAACAATTTGCTGTCCAGTAACAGGTACACACGTGTCAGGTAATGGTTTGCTGTCCAGTAACAGGTACACACGTGTCAGGTAATGGTTTGGTGTCCAGTAACAGGTACACACGTGTCAGGTAACGGTTTGCTGTCCAGTAACAGGTACACACGTTTCAGGCAAGGTTTGATGTCCAGTAACAGGTACTCACGAGTTAGATAAGTTTGCTGTCCAGTAACAGGTACACACGTGTCAGGTAATGGTTTGCTGACCAGTAACAGGTACTCACGTGTTAGATAGGTTTGCTGTCCAGTAACAGGTACTCACGAGTTAGATAGGTTTGCTGTCCAGTAACAGGTACACACGTGTCAGGTAATGTTTTGCTGTCCAGTAACAGGTACACACGTGTCAGGTAATGGTTTGCTGTCCAGTAACAGGTACACACGTGTCAGGTAATGGTTTGCTGTCCAGTAACAGGTACAAACGTGTCAGGTAACGGTTTGCTGTCCAGTAACAGGTACGCACGTGTCAGGCAAGGTTTGCTGTCCAGTAACAGGTACTCACGAGTTAGATAGGTTTGCTGTCCAGTAACAGGTACACACGTGTCAGGTAATGGTTTGCTGACCAGTAACAGGTACACACGTGTAAGGCGAGGTTTGCTGTCCAGTAACAGGTACTCACGAGTTAGCTAGGTTTGCTGTCCAGTAACAGGTACACACGTGTCAGGTAATGGTTAATTGTCCAGTAACAGGTACACACGTGTCACTTAATGGTTTGCGGTCCAGTAACAGGTACACACGTGTCAGGTAACGGTTTGCTGTCCAGTAACAGGTACACACGTGTCAGGCAAGGTTTGCTGTCCAGTAACAGGTACTCACGAGTAAGATAGGTTTGGTGTCCAGTAACAGGTACTCACGTGTTGGATAGGTTTGCTGTCAAGTAACAGGTACTCACGAGTTAGATAGGTTTGCTGTCCAGTAACAGGTACACACGTGTCAGGTAATGGTTTGCTTTCCAGTAACAGGTACACACGTGTCAGGTAACGGTTTGCTGTCCAGTAACAGGTACACACGTGTCAGGCAAGGTTTGCTTTCCAGTAACAGGTACTCACGAGTAAGATAGGTTTGCTGTCCAGTAACAGGTACACACGTGTCAGGCAAGGTTTGCTGTCCAGTAACAGGTACTCACGAGTAAGATAGGTTTGCTGTCCAGTAACAGGTACTCACGTGTTGGATAGGTTTGCTGTCAAGTAACAGGTACTCACGAGTTAGATAGGTTTGCTGTCCAGTAACAGGTACACACGTGTCAGGTAATGGTTTGCTTTCCAGTAACAGGTACACACGTGTCAGGTAACGGTTTGCTGTCCAGTAACAGTTACACAAGTGTCAGGTAATGGTTTGCTGACCGGTAAAAGGTACTCACGTGTCAGGTAATGTGATGCTATCCAGTAACAGGTACACACGTGTCAGGTAATGGTTTGCGGACCAGTAATAGGTACTCACGAGTTGGATAGGTTTGCTGTCTAGTAACAGGTAGTCACGTGTCAGGTAACGGTTTGCTGTCCAGTAACATGTACACATGTGTCAGGTAATGGTTTGCTGTCCAGTAACAGGTACACTCATGTCAGGTAATGGTTTGCTGACAAGTAACAGGTACACACGTGTCAGGTAATGGTTTGCTGACCAGTAACAGGTACACACGTGTCAGGTAATGGTTTTCTGAACAGTAACAGGTACACACATGTCACTTAATGGTTTGTGGACCTGTAACAGGTACTCAGATGTCAGGCAAGGTTTGCTGTCCAGTAACAGGTACTCACGAGTTAGATAGGTTTGCTGTCCAGTAACAGGTACTCACGTGTCAGGAAATGGTTTGCTGACCAGTAACAGGTACTCACGTGTTAGATAGGTTTGCTGTCCAGTAACAGGTACACACGTATCAGGTAATGGTTTGCTGTCCAGTAACAGGTACACACGTGTCAGGTAACGGTTTGCTGTTTAGTAACTGCTACAAACGTGTCAGTTAATGGTTTGCTGACCAGTAGCAGGTACACACTAGTCCAGTAATGGTTTGCTGACCAGTAATAGGTACACACGTGTCAGGTAATGGTTTGCTGACCAGTAACAGGTACACACATGTCACTTAATGGTTTGTGGACCTGTAACAGGTACTCAGATGTCAGGCAAGGTTTGCTGTCCAGTAACAGGTACTCACGAGTTAGATAGGTTTGCTGTCCAGTAACAGGTACTCACGTGTCAGGTAATGGTTTGCTGACCAGTAACAGGTACTCACGTGTTAGATAGGTTTG